>APFE030691910.1:0-45140 GCA_000404065.3 Pinus taeda | reverse complement strand
AGGAGCTGATATAGAGGTTGAAAGCAATAACAAACAAGAAAAAGGTTCACCACCTCCCAATAAGAAACAGAAGAAACTAGAGAAACAAATTGAGAAATTAAAGGAAGAGCTCATGGAGGCTAATATGCTGGAAAAAGTTATCAAAAAAGAAAATGAAATGCTCCGAGCGCAGAGTAAAGAGACTCAAAAGAAGAATGAAAAGTTAAGGGAGCGAGTCAATGAACTAGAGGCTGAGCAAACAGATATTTGTAAGTGGGCCACCAAGTGGTACAATCAGAAGAAGACCCTCAACGAAAAATACAAAAGATTAAAGCAGGAGCTCCATGGTTAGAAAGATGCCCAGGTGAAAAAGAATGTGGACACATTGCTAAAGGCAGTAGAGGTATAGGCAGGGACAGAGTTCAAAGGAAGCACTTCGGGGTTAGCATGAGGACATGCTAATTCATTAAGTCGGGGAGAGATATTGGTACCATTCCATGACCTCCTTTTTCCTCCCAAAACATGTCATTTGCCTACCTCTTTTCATCATATATCTCTCAGATCCCTTGAAAATTGATTAGTTAATAGTCTTATAGTTATTAAATTGCATTGAAATTGATTTAGGAGTTTTATGTTAACAAATTAGGAATTTTTGGCAAAATGGCTACAGGGAGTTCCAACATCCTGTAATTGGTTTATTGTTTGACATGTGGCATGACATCTAGGCTAGAGCGAAGGGTAGGGATGAAAAGCATAATGTCCAAGCATGGACGAACACCTATCCCACAGCAGAATCGACCCTCCTACATGCGCGGTCAATGAAGGTCAAACTATGGCATGTTGGCGACAAAGGCAGCAACAACACACATTCTAAATTGATTTAGTTTTGTTTCCTTTTTGAAATCAGTTTAGGATAGAAACATTTTCAAAAATCACGACATGGTAAAAGCGGCAACAACCTGCTCATGAATGTACATTCGTTTTTGAGGGTTGTAGAACCATATGAAAACACAGTTATGAGTCAGTTGTTTTATTATCATTATCATTGTTTCGAAAACAGAGTTTTGAATTTAATATTAAGGACATCGTTGCAATCACAAGCTCTTGCGTTGATTTGATAATTGTGTGATAACAGTCCAGTATACCTCTAGAACGCGGACGGGCCCTGCGTTAACGTGGTATACTGTTGTTTTCTTTCATTTACAGTTTAGGGTATTAAATATGCGCAGTGATTAGAATTGATTTATGTTTATGATATGCGTATGATTTATGGTTGTGATCGTGCTTGAATAGATCATCACTGAGATCGTGAACCGTATCCTGTAAGGGATTCGATCCCTGGTTGTCTTGTAAAGCAATGTCATGAACTCTTATGCTTACGATTTCCATATATTTTTATCTTGTATGTATGTTAATGAATGCTGAATAATTGCTAAACAGGGGTTTTATGCATGATATCTCTGTAAGGGGATTAAAATCTTGGTTTACAGTGATATACAACGTTCTAGTTTGATAAATGAATTGAATCTTGGTTTATAGTAATACACAGCGTTTTAGTTTGATAATGAATTGAATGACAGCATTGTAACTAGGTAGATTAGACTTAGCTAACGATCCTTTATGTCTATATACTTTAGATGCATGCCTCTAAGTCTATGCACCCTGGTCGATAATAAATATAGCCTAGTCTAGCACCCTAGATAGGAAACTACAATCATTGAGGCCTCTATTTTCTTCATTTTCCTCCTCACATGCAACCTATGACTTTTCACCTTCCTTTTCTCCTATTTTCCATTATTTTCATAAATAAAATGTCAATTAATGCCACTTTGACTTTGCCAATTTCCTCATCCATAATAAACCAAAATGAACACCCACTAGGATGTTTTGCCCACCATTCAACTTGGAATACGTGTCCCGTGACCTTGGCCTTATATTTTTTACATGAATTTTTAACTGGGGCTGTTACAGTCTCCACCTCTAAAGACAAATAGTTGTCTATAAATTTAGTGTCCCTCAATAGAGGATAACTTTGATACAAGCTATGCTAGATATACCTGACGTATATGACAAAATTGATTTACAATTCCCAATGTAAAGTTGTGAACATGATCTCAATCTACCTCAAGGGAAACCCGATCTGTTGACCATGGAAAAGACTTCAGATAATTCAAAATGATAACAACTAACACTAAGAAACTTATGACAATTACCATAGACTGGACTATAGAAAGTAAAAAACAACTACCAAGTGGCGAAACATAACATTAAGAGTCAGATGAAGTAACTAGGGCCAAGTCTTGAGCACTTGTTATAGTTGGTGTAGGGGGTTTTAGTTCAAATTTTAGATGGCTTTCCAGGTGATCAAGCCAAGCATCCAAACTAGAAAGACAGGAATGTTGGTAGCATTGGACCTACTTGATTAGAGAAGAGATTATATCATTGTGATCTTCATGTTTCTCCTTCAGGACCCTACCCAGGAGTGTCTTCATCTAGGAATGAAGGGTGATGGAGTTAAGGTATTGGCTCCATCTTCCCTTAGTGTGTCTCAAATTAAGAACAATTGGCTACCTCACCTTGAATTTTTGAATCAGAGCAAGCTTGTCGTCCATTGGTGGAAAAGGCTTCAAGATGGTGGATTTCCTCTTGAATTTCAAGGGGAGTGACAAAGTCGAATAGGGATGCGACATTTTGTGCTTGGGCTTGGGCTCGTAGTCAACCTTGAGGACCCCTTCCCCTAGACCCCTAGCAACAATGCATTCACTATTGGAGCATACTACACTAGATAAACAATGGCTAGGATAGAAATTTCACCCATAACACCCAAAAAGCAAAGGGATTCAAAACGAGAAGGCCAAATAAAAGTAAAACATAGAGAATCGCAAATTTCCAGAGAGGTCTATGACGACTTCCAAAGGGAAAAATTTGATGAGGGAGGGAAAATAATATACTCTTGGCAAGGTCCAACAACCACCAAGAGTCAACAACATTCAATCCAAAACTCACCCATGTTGAGCTCAAAACATTACAGGTCAACACCTACCAAATAACCCTATGTAGTCATGAGAAATGGATGATTTATGTCGCCTTCCGCTCCTATTGTGACTATATTTATGGTCATCATTAGTGGCCCAAGTGTTGCATCCACTACATGCTTCGGGATTTTCCCCTTACCATTGCTTCACGACCAGTGTATGAGTTGAAGAACCTCAATCCCTGAAGCTAAGTCAACTTGAAATCTAATGCATGTTAACCCATGGCCTTGGCAAAAAGTTGTCACATGAACCATAGAGGAAGACCAAAATCTATGCCATATCCCTATGTATTTTTCACCAAATGCAAGTCCCCCATTGTTGGTCACCAAAAGGAATTGTCCCATCTATGGTGGAGGTGAATCCCAAACATAACAGAAAAGCCGAAGAGCGAGGTCTCTCATCCTAGAGCATTCGATCCATGAGTTGTATGTCATAAGAATGAAGGGTGGTAAATGTCGCCCACATGTGTGTTGCATTGGGTGGGTTGGCCATGCCACCCTCCCACTATTAAATGTGATGGGAGGTGGTGGGGTGGTAGGTTCCCCCCTCCCCCTCTTTCAACATCTCGACTTCCAACACCCGATCAGAGAGAAGCATGCATTTTTTTTTGTGAATTAAGAAATGTTATTGATTCATTGATAAGACATACATCAAACTATTCTCCATTGTGGCCTACCACAGGGAAAACTAGACCCTCGATGGAATAATAAGTCTTTTGTCCAAAAATGAATACTGAGGATATTGTATCGGTTACTATGGAGAGTATTTCCATGAGTATATATATAAGTAGAAAAAGAGAGAATGCTAGAAAAACCAAAATGGCAAAGATATTAACAGTAAGCAAGTTGTTTTGTGGGAGTGCCAACCATCGCAGAGAGCCGTTGTCCTCTAAACTAAGGTAGAAAGGTCAATATGCGCTGCTAGAGTGATAGGGGAAGTTTTTCCTTTTCCTTTGAGACCACCCCCAATGCGGAGAGAACCATGCACACATTTTGAAATCAATACAAATATTTTCATTATTGTTCAATATATAAATGTGTGTGTGTGTGTACACACAAACACACACATAGTCCCAAGGGTTAGCTCAAATAGTCTAGAGGCAAACATGAATTTCTTTGATATTGTTGCTAGTTATTGTTGATCACTGGTTCAACTCTCTATGATTCCTTTAGAGCAAGACCTTGTAACCAGGGCCGAAAATATACTCAATTTACCATCCACGAAATGTGAGGAAGTAATTTGGGATTTCTCATGCTTTCATATATATATATAATATAATTATTATTTATCATCAATAATAAATTATAATTAATTAAAACTATAATTATGAATTCTTATAACAATTGTTATGAATCAATCATTTTTCTCATTAATTTTTTAGAAAATTATTCTCATTAGTTAATTAAATAATAAATATTTAATAATAGAAAAATTGAAGAAAAAAACATAGCTTTATATTCCATATAGGAAAAAAATATACTTTGATAAGTGTTTGGGCATAGCTAGCATGAGTTTATGTATCTCCCAACATATGCCAAACATATAATCACTATAGTTGTACTATTCAAAGTTCTATAATAAAAAAGGGACTTGAAGCTCGATAAAAAAAGGAATGAATTAATGAAAAGATGGCCACTCACATATCCTCCACTAAAGCGACATAATCACAAAGGTAAAGAGTTTAGATTATTGTATAATTGAAAAAGTATAATTTACGAAAGAGGAGCATAATTCCCTTCTACTTTATGTTCTTCCTTTACAAAAAAAACAAGCTGCCCATGAACAACATTAGCTCGGCATAACTCATTGAATTTTTTATTATGTTGGCTACAAAAATGGGATAAAGAGATCTTTTGAAAAAAACAAGCATCTTCTTTGACTTGGTTTAGTAATGAGCTTAAAAGTAGATTATGAAATCTAAAACACAACTTACCCATTTTACCACTAGCATAAGTCCCCAAATACTTTGAGTTTTACCACATTATTTTCTTTTACCAACTCAAAGAGGAGTTTTAGGACATGTAATTGAGCTTAGTTATCATTATTTGAACTCAAGTGCTATTTAAAAGAGTAACTCGTTGAAAGAGGAATAAACACAATGCCCTCCACATCAAATGGGCTTGGGTATCCTTGACTTGCCCCATTGAGTGTTGATTATTCAAGTGCAAAAGATACTAGCACAATATTTATGAATATTGATAATTACTTCTAATGATGTTGATCTTCTTTTAATTTTTGTCGTATATCATTAAGCAATTATACTTAGAAAATTCAACCATACAATAACAGTAGAACAACAAAGATCACAATGCACAAAGAGAGCACAATATTTACCCTAGGAAAACCCACTAAGGTGAAAAGCCTGACAGCTTTTTCAATAGAGAAATTCTTCTATTCAACAAGAGACACACCTAGACCTTCTAGTCATCAACTAGGTCAAACTGACCTTAAACAATTCTATGGTCAAACCCTCCAATTCAAGCCTTCTAAGTTGACCCAACACTTTGCTCTACTAATATGCCCCAGAATTTTGACCCTCTTGCAACTACTAGAATCCCATAATTTTGCCCCCCTGTAATTGCCCATATAATAGAAACTGCCTAGAAAATATGTGAACTAGAGAGATAGATCCCTTCCACACATGTGAGCAAGAGAAGAGAGAAAGAGATGATTTTTGTCCTTGTTTTCATCCTCCTTGTCCTTCGCTAGGACACCCAAAAACTATCTTGCTTGAGAGTGTGTGAATTCCCTGGAGGAGGAGGTCTAGCTGCCTTTATATAGTGAACTAGTTGGGTCGAATGGGTGTGACTCTGCGTGGGCCAACTTGACTTGGAGGGAGGCTGAATTAACAAACTTATAGCCAAAAAAATCAAATTTCTATCTTTTAAAAGCCTAAAAGGACGACTCAAAAATATAAGTTCTCTTTTCACTCTAGCATGAAGAACATGATTTACAACAATCAATATAAATACATCAAGGGCCAAAATACATTATTAATACCAATCATATTTACAAAATCAACGCTTCCTAATAACGAGGGAGGTATTCATAATGATTGTCATAGGTGTTCTCAAGTTGACAAATTTCTCTATGAAAAGGTTATAAAAGCATCATCATCTTGTCAGCGTCTATGACATCATTAACATCTCATTAGCATCTCAGACATCATCAACATCTCTAATAACATCAACATCTCGTCAGCATCTCTGACATCATCAATATGATCATCAACATCAACTAGTTGGAATCTTTGACACATTATCAATATCAACTAGTAGCCACTATTGGTTTGTATCACTGACCCAACTGGTTAGTACTCTTCACACGTGGCATGCCACAACTGGTTGATACCACTAACCCAACTAGTTAGTAATCCTGACATATGGCATATCAATTAGCATCAACTAGTTATCATAACTATGGTTGGCACCACTAACCCAATTAGCTGGTATCCTTAACCTGGACTAGTCTTGGTTCACCATCATGGCAACTTGGCATGATGTTAAATGAGCTCCTCATCCAAACTGGAAAGACTAAGACTGATTTTGAAAGAAACACACTCAATTGAGTGAACCTGGGCTTCTAGGACTATTCTCTCCAACTGGTCAACATCTTTGACACTAGGAGAATATTTGTCCATGATGTTATCATATTAACACTCCCTCACAATGAGAGGGGTAACCAGCTTGTCCCTAGAATACACAAACTTCTCTCTAGACAATGGCTTTGTCAAAATATTTGTTGTCTGCTAATTAGTGGAGATTCACTTGAGCCTTACTGCTCTCCTCTACACCATGCCACATATGTAGTGATACTTGATTTCAATATGCTTTGACTTGGCGTGGAACATAGGATTCTCTGAAAGCTTCACACAACTTTGATTTTCACAATATATCACAGTCGGTTCCATCCCTTGGCTAAACAGTCAAACAAACAACTTATGAAACCACACTGCTTCAGTACATGGCTACAATATACTCTTCTTCTGCAATGCTAAGTGTGATAGATATTTGCTTCCTACTCATCCAAGATTGATCAGGTGCTCAGAATTATGCTCAAAAATCAAAGTGTTAGAATATTGTCAAACTCAACGTTAGATTGAAGGGCTTGCCATTTTGAACCCAACAGTGTGAACGACACTCAAATCTGAGTTCGCATGTAGAAGATAGAGTAAGTCAAAGTTCAAGTTTAACTTGTTTATGTGGCAGGATTGGATGACATGCCAAGGGTCCTAGCAAATGGAGAAGAGTCAAGTACCAGGTTTCCACTAGGTTTCGCATATCGCATATCGGTGAAAAAGGTGCAGGTTAAGAATCCTTCCCCGCAAATCACACCAAACACTCTGTTGTTATGTTGTTACCACTGGTAAAGTTTTGATTGCGATAAGGTTGCTAGACGTGATACTTTTATGTGTTACAGTTTACCGTCCCGACAGGTCCGTCAGACCACATTGGTTATGTACCCGTAGCCAATTCCCGATTGTGATAAGACCCAGATGTGGGAATTTTATATATCACAGTTTAATACCCCAGCTGTTCCACAATACTGCAATCATAGTGTTCCCATGTTAACAAGACCTTCGGTCGTTGAACTTCGCCAATTGCGATAAGCCAGAGGTTCCGAATGCGAGATTATATATGTTGCAATTAATTATCCCTGATAGGTTCGCAATACCGCAATCACAACATTTTGTTGTGTTGGGAGCCCGCAGAACTTGCCGATTGCGATTTGGATATGACCAACATGATCTAGCCCACTAAATGACGAATTTCTTGCTCCATTAGTGGATTTTGGAGAAGACATGGGGTTTTTGGTCGGTTTTGGAGCATTTTGTGGAGCAAATTGTGGAAGAAATGGGAGAAGGCATAACTTCTTCAGTCTTCTCCAAATGGGATGCAAAAATAGGCTAGATAGCCATTTTTTAGTATTCTGAACTCATTGAGACAGGTTTCAGAGTCATTTTGAGCATTATAAACACACTTTTGTTGTAATTTGGGCATAATAGAAAGGCCCAAGCCATTGGAAGTTGGACCAAGGAGACGTAGCCCAGGAGGGGTGAACTCCTTTATCATGTGCTTGTTGTGCGTTGTATTTTGATGTTCTTTGTTGTTGTTTTGTTGTTGTTCAACATATATTTTTATGTTAAATTGTTTTATAACCTTTACATAAGAAACTCTCATGGGAAGCAGTTAATTAAGCAAAAGTATTGAATCCTTAAGTACTTGATAAGCAAATGATAAACATCTTGGGTTTTATTCTAAATGGGGAATAAGCACAACATTACTAATATGTTCCATTCCAGATCAAAGATATTATGGTAGAGCCCAAATTGAAGCATGCTCCTAAAGTACTCTTCTTGTCATTTGCACTTCCTTCCCAATCAAAATTTGTATATCCCTGAAGTTGTACATCATTGTTTGCCACATATCTCAAACCATAGTTCACAGTAACATGTGGATATCTCAAAATGTTATTTTTTACAATCTAATGCTCATGTCTCGATTCCACCTGGAACTAGCTCAATGTGTTCACCACAAAGAAAATTTTAGGCCTGGTGTTAACCAAATACATCAAGGAGCCAATCAACCATCGTGCATAGATGGATTTACCAAGCTAGACTTAGAGCCTCTTAACTTCTTCGAGTTAGTTAGCATGGGAGTTGGCATGGCCTTACATTCCATCATGCCAAACTTCTAAAGGATCTTAACAACATACTTTCCTTGACTAAAGAAGACTTTGCCAGGCTTCTGCCACACTTCTAGGCCCAAATAATAATGCATTAAGCCAAGATCCTTCATTTCAAACTCAAAATCCAACTACTTCTTACACTAAATAATGAGAGACTTAATACCTATCAGAAACAAATCATCAACATATAGTAATAGAATCACAGTTGAATTCTTCACAACCTTGAAATAGAGGTTTAAATCATCATCGCTCTTGGTAAATCCAAGTCTTGTCAGATAACTATCAATTTGAGTATACCAAGCTCTTGGAGCTTGCTTGAGTCCATACAAGGCCTTCTTCAACCTGCAAACATTAAATTCCTTTCCATGCACCTCAAAACATTGAGGTTTCTCTATTTACACCTCTTCCTCAATTGTACCATCGAGGAAAGAAGTATTTACATCTATATGATGTAAATTCCATCCCAACCAAGCAATAAGAGAAATAATATATCTAATGGAGGTGTACCTAGAAACTGGATCAAAGGTCTCATCATAGTCTTCTCCCTCTTTCTAGGAGAACCCTCTAGCCACAAATTGTGTATCGTATTTGTCAATACTTCCTTCTGTGACATGCTTGATCTTGTATATCCACTTAGAAGTCACCACTGACTTCCCTTTAGGTGTCGACACAATCTCACATACATCATTCTTCATGATGGATTGATATTCTTCATCCACGTCCTCCTTCCACACTTGTTGGCTAATTGCTTCTTCAAAAGTGGAAGGTTCTGCATCAATAAGGTTAGTCATAATAGTTGCATAACTAGAAAACCGGTTGGGTTTCTTAATTTCTTTGGATTCGCCATTTGCGGTTGCATGTCCTTCTGCTTCTTATAACGTAGATCTAAGTCATATTGGTCTCTTTCTGATTTCAAGAACAACAACTGGCTCTACCAGTTCACAAGGTCCTTCTGGCTCTTTAAGACATTATGTAGAACTTGAACATTCTTCCTTAGAAGACTCATGCTTTACTTCTTCGTATGAGTCCATGGAAACTTCCTTAGACTTCCAACATGCAACCTTCTCATCAAAGGTGACATCTCAACTAACCTCAATCCATCGCTGCTCTGGAATGTAGATACTATAGGCCTTTGATGAGTTTTTGTAACCAACAAATATTCCTTTCTTTCCTAAATTTTTTGGCTTATTCCTTTTATCCTTGAGAACACAGATGTAAACAGAGAAACCAAAGATTTACATATGCCCAACCTCCAATTTTTGTCTAATGAACACTTATTCTGGAGTCATATCCTCCAGAATTCGATGAGGACTTCTATTTTGAATGTATACAATTGTTAAGGATGCTTATCCCCATAAGAACATGTGAAATTTTTTATCATGCATCATAGCCTTGACAAATTCTTCAATGGACATGTTATTTTTTCTACCACGCCATTATGTTGAGGATTATAAGGAACAATAAGCTTCCTCTTAATCCCAACTTTCTTAAAGAAAGCGACAAGTTCTTTCGAGGTGTATTCTCCTCCATTTTCAGATCTCAAAATCTTGATCTTATTACCTGTCAAGTTTTCCACTTCAACTTTGAATTCATGAAACTCGGTGAAAACTTCATCCTTGGTCTTCATGAGATAGATCCACGTCTTAAAAGAGAATCCATAAATGAAAGTCACATAGTATAACAAACGTCCAAGTGATCTCATAGGCATAGGACCACATACATCATAATGAATCAATTCCAAAACTTCTTTAGATCTATTGTCACTGCTTGGAAATGGCTTTTTTATATTCTTTCCAAGTGCACAACCTTTAAATGCAACTTTATGATATATCTACAATTCATGAACACCTATGACTATTTGATTCAACTCAAGAAATGCTCTATAATGAAGGTGACCATATCTCCTATGCCATAGTTCACATGGATTAATTTCATCATGTAGTAGAGCTTGAGTTGGTTGACCCACAAGCTTATACAATCTTCCTTCATGAATTTCAATAACTTTGTCATCATCTATACTAGAGTCCTTAGGCCATACTAGTACCTTTCCATCAACAAAAGCTACTCTATCTCCTTTATATTCCAAACAAGAAACAAATACTAAGTTCCTTTTCAAACCTAGCTCATATATAACATTGTTGAGATGGCCATTGTTACTAGATTCCAGCTCAATGGATGTCTTTCCAACTCCTTTGATTGCATATTTGTGGTTGTCTCCAAGCTCTACTCTTTAATATGGTCTTCTTTCCATTATGCTAGTGATATTTCCACGATCTCCTGTCATATGTCTTGAAGCACCACTATCTACCAGCCACATTTAATCATCATTTGCAATAGAATCTATTATTGCAGGAAAAATAAAATAAATAAATAAATAAAATATATATAATATATATATATGTATTTATCACCTCTAGACTTCTTTCGGTGTTCATCATCAATGTCAGTTGCAGAAGCAAGTTGTTTTCCTTTCTCTTTTTATCATTCTCCCGTTCATGATATTGATTCATGTAGTGACCAAATCTGTGACTATGATATATTGAATCTTGACATGTCTTTCTTTCCTTGTTGAGTGAGTCTTCCTTTTGGTTTTCGATTATGGAAACCAAACTTCTTATTTCCTCCACTCTTCTCCTTGAAATGAGTTGCAAATGTTTGATAATCCTCTTCCTTTTTATCTCTTGAGATAAGCCTTTATTCCTCTTGAGCACAAAAGGTCCATAGTTCTTCAAAAGAGGGAACATTATTTATGCTATTTATACCTGCTACAAATGTACCCTGTGATTTAGGTAGTCCATTTAGTGTCGTAGTCACAAGTTCTTTCTCAGATATGACTTTGTCAACTGCTTGAAGTTGGTCCCTTATTTGAGAGATTCTTATAAGATATGAAGACATGGTATCATCATTTGTCATTCTCACATCACGAAGCTCATTCTTCAAACTCGTGACTTGGCCATTGTTGTTGATTGTAAATAGTTTAGTTAAGGCATCATACATTTCTTTTGAAGATTCAAGATTTGCAATATAGGGAATCAAATGTTCTCTAGTGGAGTCTATAATAAGACTCATGGTAGTGATATCATCTTCTTTGAAATTCTCCTTTCCTACATTATATGTTGGTTCAACAACTTTGCCTTTTACAATATTCAAAACCTTGTTCTTAACAAGAATAAGATCAATTATAATCTTCCAAGCTCCAAAATTTGAGGCCCCTTCTAAATTGTTCTCTAATTTGATAGAAGAAGCCATGATTGTAGATAAACATGAAGGACTTCAACAATAGTGATCTCAATCTAGTGTTTCTTTAAGAGTTATCTTTGAGTTCCTTCCTTCGCCAAAGCTATGATACCATGTTGATTTTTCAAGTGGGAAGACATTATCACATCAACTATGACTCACATATTAATAAAATTTCTACACGAGGATGCCGTACAACAACCACTAGTCTAGTTGCGTTGAGAGGTGCTCTCCAACACATGATGAAGAGACATTGTAATGATCTATCATGTTATGTTATGTAAGCATTTTGACTCAGTCAAATTAAACAAATATATAATTAAAATAAAAATAATAATAATTATTAATTAATCAATTTGAATGACTCAAATTGCAATATATATATATATATATTATATATATGATATATATATATTTAATATATTTATAGTAAATATCTGTATATATAATATATATATATATATATAGATAATAATATATTTTAATTATATTTAGCAGCCTAGATCATCTTAATTCAATCTAACCAAGCACTAAGAGGGATCAAATCTCTTGAGGTGCAAACATATTATAGAGTCAAAAGAGATTTGATCCCTCTCAATTCTTAGTAGATCTGAATTTAAGATGGATCTAGACTAGTGGTTTAACTCAATCACTTAAAAAGCATAGATTCAAAGTGGAGTTCATCATGAGGTCTTTGGCTTTAGTTCGGTCAAGGTTAAAGTCTAATTGGGTTACCAATTGGTGGTTGATTCACCCTCCATCCAAATATGCTAGCAAAAAGTGGGGGATCTCGCAAGGTTCTCTTTGGGAGAAAAAATGATAACAATAAAGAGCCAAAGGTGACCCACAAAGTATGACACTAAAACCGTGGATGATGTTAGTAACAAAGTAGGCAGGGGTGTTATCATATCAACCCAACAACTTGCACTCCAAATCCAACTGAGTCAAAAATTTTACATCACATAATGTGATAGATCATTACAACGTCTCTTCATCCTGGGTTGGAAAGCGCCTCTCAACGCAACTAGACTAGTGGTTGTTGTATGACATCCATGTGTTGAAATTTTATTCATATGTCGACCATAGTTGATGTGATAATGTCGTCCCACTTTCACATATAATATATATATATATATATATAATATATATATATATATATATATATATGTATATATATAAATATATATAATATATAATATATCTATCATCAACATTCAATTTAATACAAATAAACCTTATTTCATAATATTATTAATAATCTACTACTAAACCACCGCCCCCATTTCATTGTAATAATGCTGATAACCATGAATCATGGTTAACCCGTACTCCCCTCCCTCTTCCCCCCACTAACAAAAATAACAACACACTAATGTTTCTTTAAGAGTGATCTTTGAGTTCGTTCCTTCACCAAAGCTATGATACCATGTTGATTTTTCAAGTGCAATAGATACTAGCATGATATTTATGAACATTGATAATTAATTCTAATGATGTTGATCTTCTTTTATTTTTTCTAGTATATATTAAGCAATTGTACTTGAGAAGTTTAACCATACAAGAACATTAGAACAATAGAGATCACAATGCACAAAGAGAGCACATGATCTACCTTAGGAAAACCCACCAAGGGGAAAAACCTAAGAAACGTTTCAATAGAGAATTTCTTATGTTCAACAAGAGACACACTCAAACCTTCTAGTCATCAACTAGGTCAAACTAAACTTCCATAATTCTATGGTTAAACCCTCCAACTCAAACCTTCCAATCTAACCCAACACTTCACTCTACTAATCTACCCCAGAATTTCAGCCCTCCTGCAACTGCCAGAATCCAAAAATTTTGGCCCCCTGTAATTGCCCATAAATTTTGGCCCATGGAACAAAAACTACCAAAAAAATATACGAACTAGAGACGGAGAGTCCTTCCACACGTGCAAGCTAGAGAAGAGAGAAAGAGATGAATTTAATTCTTCTTTACATCCTCCTTGTCCTTTGCTAGGATGCCCAAAAACTTTCTTGCTTGAGAGAGTGTGAATTATTGCCTAGAGGAGGTCGAGCTGCCTTTATATAGTGAACAAGCTAGGTCATATGGATGTGACTCTGCCTGGGCCGACTTTACAAACTTGTAGCCAAAACCTTCAAATTTAAAAATTCAAATTTTCATCTTTTAAAAGTTCGAAAGGACATTATTCAAAAACATCTTTTTTTCTTTTGACTCTAGGATGAAGAACATGCTTTACAATAATCAAGATAAATACATCAAGGACCAAAATATACATTATGAAGACTGGCCATTGAGAAAATCTTTAGAAAACCTTGTGATGAGAGTGATCTATCTCCGTTTGCCTCAATGATTTTGAATTAGGAATGTGCAAAAATCCTTCACGTGAAGTGGGAATTTTTGAGACACTTACAAGGGGTAATAAGTCATGTTCCCAAAGAGAGTGTTATTTCTTATGTTCCACAATGTCAATTAGAGAGTAAGGAATGATCTATGATTCATTAATAAGGGTTCCTCTATTTACTTCTTAAAGGTTTCTACAAGGGTAGGAATTTTCTAGCATTTGCATCTCTTGCCTACTTCCAACCATGGTTTTAAATATCTCCCTTGCAACTTATAGAAGCATTTGCTAGTGTGATAATGCATTTGAATATGAGGATACCAATTAGTTCATTCGTTGGACTATGTTTTCCATTACTACGTATACATGGATTATCCCCTATTCAAACTCTTCGTCCATTTCCAATTTTCCAAGCAAGCCACTAATATATGAGGGGAAATATTAGAGTTAAAGTTCTACATGTTATAGAAGCCATAGTATTAGTTTTATTGTGGATATGTTGTATTCTTCAAATGAAAGCGGGGTGAATTTACTTTTATTTAATTACATCTTATCATGAACATGGGTAATGTATGACACTCCAAAGTCTCTTGCTACTGAGGGATTTCACAAAATTATGAATATTGTTTAATCCCAACACTTATAACTTTTGGCTTGGCAAGCCTTTGACATTTTATTAAAGAGAAGCCACCTTTATATTTCTTCCCCTTCATGAGCAAATGGAATCACATGTTCGTTCCTTTATATAATAAAACCCTTAGTTGTTTCACCAATTCTCCCAAGTTGGGTTTTTCCTGGACTTTTGTCCAAAAATAACGATGTCATATTTTGTGTGTGTGTGCGCTAGATTTTATCAGATTTCAATGCTATTTTTCTTCCACAATATTTGTTTGTGAAAATCACAATGTGAATTATTTAGTATTTGCCATAACAAATTGCAAATAAAATGTTAAATAAATTAACAATTAGGAAACTAATTTTCAATTGTTGTGATAAATTGAAATTTTCACACTTTACACCACAGAGTGTCTTAATAGAACACCATGTCACCATTTTCTTTGTGCCATGTGGGTTGCCTATAACATTGATTTTACTAAGGTCAATTTATCACTTAAAAAGAACCACCTCATGCACCAACTAGAGGTATATTTAATAATTAATATTATTAATAAAAATTACTTATTATTATTAATTAGTCAATGATTAATTATTATTATTAATTAATTAATGATTAATTATAATTAATATTTTGATACACTTTGCATATACGATTCCAACATGATGCTAAAAACACCTTTAACTCAATGCCAAAAGCTTACACATGATACCAATGTGACACTAACATGTTGCATTGTTTTATTGCGTTGACAATAATGATATAGGGTAATGCTAAATTGATAGAACATATGATGCCCCATTTGCATTATGTTTCTTTATTAGGAACATTTGAAAAAAAGTGTTGACTAACAATAATTTCGTCACAAAGGGACCTATATTGAAGTTATGCACACCATAGCACAATTATTTGTATTTTTGTAAAGCCGATGTCTTTTTAAGATCCCTATTGGGAGTGCATGTTGTGGATAATCTCACAAGCAATAAACCTGTGATATGGAGATGGTTTATAGGTTGTGAGCTACCCCTAAAGCTTTGTCAATTTAAAAATTGGATTTGGAGTGCAAGTTGTTGGGTTGATATGATAACATCCCTGCCTACTTTGTTACTAACATCATCCACAATTTTAGTGTCATACTTTATGGATCACTTTTGGCTTGTGATTGTTATCATCTTTTCGCCCAAAGAGAACCTTGCGAGATCCCCTACTTTTGCTAGCATATTTGTATGGAGGGTGAATCAACCACCAATTAGTAACCCAATTAGACTTTAGCCTTGATCGAACTAAGACCAAAAACCTCACGATGAACACCACTCTGAATCTATTATTTTTAAGTGATTAAGTTAAACCACCAACCTAGATCCATCTTAACTTTTGATCTACCAAGCGTTGAAAGGGATCAAATCTCTTCTTACTCTAAAAGAGGTTTGCAACTCAATAGATTTGATCCCTCACGGTGCTTGGTAGATTCAAAGCTAGGAGGAGGTTGAGTTGCCTTTATATAGTGAATTGGTTGGGTGGAATGGGTGTGACTTTGCCTAGGCCGACTTGACAAACTTGGAGCCAAAAATTTCAAATTTTCATATTTTAAAAGTCCAAAAGGACATGACTCAAAAATAAAATTTTCTTTTGCCTCAAGCATGAAGAACATTCTTTACAATAATCAATATAAATACATCAAGGGCCAAAAACATACATTATGAAGACTGACCATAGTTACAAAATTCAACATTGAGAAAACCTTGTGATGAGAATGATCTATCTCCATTTGCCCTGATGGTTTTGAACTAGGAATGTGCAAAAATCATTCACATGAAGTGGGGTTTTTTTAGACACTTACAAGGGGTAGTAAGTCATGTTCCGACAAAGAGTGTTATTTCTAATGTTCCACAATTCCCATCAGAAAGTAAGAAGCGCTCTTGGATTAATTAATAAGGGTTCCACTATTTACTTCTTAAAGGTTTCTACAAGGGTAGGGCTTTTCTAGAATCTTCATCTCTTTCCTGCTTCCAACCATGGTTTTAAAAAATTCCATTTCAACTTATAGAAGCATTTGCTAGTGTGATAATGCATTTGAATATGAGGGTACTAATTATTTCATTCGTTCGACTATGTTCTCCCTTACTACCTATTCATGGATCATCCCCTATTCAAACTCTTTGTCCATTTCCAAATTTCCAAACAAGCCACTAATATATGAGGGGAAATGTCAAATTTATATCTCTACATGTTATAGAAGCCCTCATTATTAATTTTATTATGGATATGTTATATTCTTCAAATGGAAGTGGGGTGAATTTACTTCGATTTAATTACATCTTCCCATGAACATGGGCAATGTATGACACTCCAAAGTCTCTTGTCAATGAGGGATTTCACAAAATGATGAATATTGTTTAATCCCTAACACCTATAACTTTTTGTTTGGCAAGCCTTTGCCATTTTATTAAAGATAAGCCACCTTTATATTTCTTCCCTTTCTTGAGCAAACGAAATCACACACACACACACACACACACCCACACATATATATACAAGTATTGTGTCTAACATTGTTTTTTTGTTTGCTAGTCTAAAATCAGTTTCATATCACACCTCGCTTGGACCACACCAACCCTTAGCATGGCTGGATTTTTTCCTATAGAGTTCGAGCTATTGACCTTTACACCAGATAGTGCCTTAAAAGTTTATTGTTTTGACAATAATGATATAGGGTAATGTTAAATCGACATAACTTACAATGCCCCATATGCATTGTATTTCTTTATCAGGAACACTTTAAAAAAAAATGTTGATTGACAATAATTTCGTCACAAGGAACCTATATTGAACTTGTGTAGCTCGTAGTGCAATTATTTGTATTTTTGCAATTCTAGTGTCTTTTTAAGATCAACATTGGGAGTGCATGCTGTGAATAATATCATAAACAAAAAACTTGTGAGATGGAGATAGTTTATAGGGCGTCATCTACCCAAAAGATTTCTCAATTTAAAAGTTGGATTTGGAGTGCAAGTTGATGGGTTGATATGATAACACCCCTGCCTACTTTGTTACTAACATCGTCCACGGTTTTAGCATCGTACTTTGTGGATCGTGTTTGTCTCATTATTGTTATCATTTTTTCTCCCAAAGAGAACCTTGTGAGATCCCCCACTTTTTGCTAGCATATTTGGATGGAGGGTGAATCAACCACCATTTTGTAACCCACTTAGACTTTAACCTTGATCGGACTAAAGCCAAAGACCTCATGGTTAACTCCACTTTGAATCTATACTTTTTAAGTGATTGAGTTAAACCACTAGCCTAGATCCATCTTAAATTCAGATCTACTAAGCATTGATAGGGATCAAATCTCTTTTGACTCTAAATGATGTTTGCACCTCAAGAGATTTGATCGCTCTTAATGCTTGGTAGATTCAGAGTTAAGATGGCTCTAGGTTGGTTTAATTATTATTAATTAATAATTATAATTTATTTTTATTTTATTTTATTTTATTTTTATGCAAATCGAGTCATTCAAATTGTTTAATTAATAATAATTATATATTTATTTAATTTGACTGAGTCAAAATGTTTACATAACATAAAGTGATAGATCATTACAACGTCTCTTCATTCTAGGTTGGAGAGCGCATCTCAACACAACTAGACTAGTGGTTATTGCATGGCATCCCTATGTGAAAGTGGGAAGACATTATCACATCAACTATGACCGACATATGAATAGTATTAATTTGTAATAAAATTTGAACATGTAGATAGATAATATATATAAATAATAATAACTATAAGCCCCCCCATTTCATTGTAATAATGATGCTAACCATGAATCATGGTTAACCCCTCCTCCCCTCCCTCTTCCCCCTACTAACAAAAACAACAACACACTAGTGTTTCTTTAAGAGTGATCTTTGAGTTCCTTCCTTCACCAAAGCTATGATACCATATTGATTTTTCAAGTGCAATAGATACTAGCATGACATTTATGAACACCGATAATTACTTCTAATGATGTTGATCTTCTTTTATTTTTTCTAGTATATCATTAAGCAATTGTACTTGAGAAATTTAACTATATAAGAACATTAGAACAATAGAGATCACAATGCACAAAGAGAGCACATGATCTACCTTAGCAAAACCCACTAAGGGGGAAAACCCAACAACCTTTTCAATAGAGAATTTCTTATGTTTAACAAGAGATACACTCAAACCTTCTAGCCATCAACTAGTTCAAACTAACCTTCAATAATTCTATGGTTAAACCTCCAACTCAAGCCTTCCAATCTAACCCAACGCTTCACTCTATTGATCTACCCTAGAATTTCAGGCCTCCTGCAACTGCAAGAATCCCGAAATTTTGGCCCCCTGTAATTGCCCATAAATTTTGGCCCATGGAACAAAAACTACCAAAAAAATATGTGAATTAGAGACAGAGAGTCCTTCCACACGTGCAAGCTAGAGAAGGGAGAAAGAGATGAATTTAATTCTTCTTTACATCCTCCTTGTCCTTTGCTACGATGCCCAAAAACTTTCTTACTTGAGAGAGTGTGAATTATTGTCTGGAGGAGGAGGTCGAGTTGCCTTTATATAGTGAACTAGCTGGGTCAAATGGGTGTGACTCTACCTGGGCCAACTTTACAAACTTGGAGCCAAAACCTTCAAATTTAAAAATTCAAATTTTCATCTTTTAAAAGTTCGAAAGGACATTACTCAAAAACATATTTTTTTTCTTTTGACTCTAGGATGAAGAACATGCTTTACAATAATCAAGATAAATACATCAAGGGCCAAAATATACATTATGAAGACCGACCATAGTTACAAAATTCAACATTGACAAAACCTTGTGATGAGAATGATCTATCTCCATTTACCTCGATGATTTTGAATTAGGAATGTGAAAAAATCCTTCACATGAAGTGGGATTTTTTGAGACACTTACAAGGGGTAAGAAGTCATGTTTCCAAAGAGAGTGTTATTTATTATGTTCCACAATGCCAATTACAGAGTAATGAATGCTCTATGATTAATTAATAAGGGTTCCTCTATTTACTTCTTAAAGGTCTCTACATGGGAAGGAATTTTCTAGCATTTGCATCTCTTGCGTGCGTCCAACCATGGTTTTTAAAATCCTCATTGCAACTTATAGAAGCATTTGCTAGTGTGATAATGCATTTGAATACGAGGATACCAATCAGTTCATTCGTTGGACTATGTTTTCCATTACTACCTATCCATGGATTATCCCCTATTCAAACTCTTTGTCCATTTCCAATTTTCCACGCAAGCCACTAATATATGAGGGGAAATGTTAAAGTTAAAGCTCTACATGTTATAGAAGCCCTAGTATTAGCTTTATTTTGGACATGTTGTATTCTTCAAATGAAAGCGGGGTGAATTTAATATGATTTAATTACAACTTACCATGAACATGGGTAATGTATGACACTCTAAAGTCTCTTGCGAGTGAGGGATTTCACAAGATGATGAATATTGTTTAATCCCAACGCCTATAACTTTTGGCTTGGCAAGCCTTTAACATTTTATTAAAGAGAAGCCACCTTTATCTTTCTTCCCCTTCATGAACAAATGGAATCACAGTTTCGTTCCTTTATATATATATATATATATATATATATATATATATATATATATATATATATATATATATATATATATATAATATATATAAACAATTGTCGATATACAAGTACTGTGTCTAACATTTTATTTTATTTTTGCTAGTCTACGTGAGTCTTAAGACGATTGCAACAATAATTTGTGGCTTCAATATTCGTGACCCAGGGGAATTTAAGTTGTCAAAATCTTGGCCTGGCACACACCAACCCTTAGCATGGTTGGATTTTTGCCCATAGATTTTCGAATTGGTGACCTTTATGTTATTTTTTGTAGCATCGTATGTGTTCTAGCAACAAAATTGTGGAAAGGCTAGAATGCATGAGATCTACAAACCCAAAAATCATTTATGGAAATTCCAGCTAGAGATGACTTAATTAGATTATTAACCTATTTTTAATGTTTCGTAAGTCTAAACTTAGCACAATTGGTTAATTAAACAGAATTGTTAAGTCAAGGTGAGAATATTCTAGAAACTCACACGGATCGACTTCAAGATGATCCTAACCCTTGATTAAGTTTTAATCTTGGTCATTGGTGCTCCAACAAAGGATTATAAGAACAAGTCGATGGGTACTTGGAGAATACACGAGGGACACTTGGAGAATTTGATTTTCCATAGTAGCAACTTTTAGTTGCTGTAGACTTCGAGCTTCAATGAGGAAGAAGAGTAAGTGAGGGACAAAGGGACAACAACAATGAGGCTGGAGGAAGTTTTCCAGATCCAGCGATTGGATTTACAGAGAGGCTGAGATTTCTCCAGGAGGCTGCGCAGAGCCCCAAGAAGGTAGTTTTATTTGTTGGGAAGGAAGACACTTTCAATTCCAGAGGTAGGGCAGAGGTTTTTAGAGTGTTAGAGAGATGTTTTCCTAGTCAACAACAAGCATGATGGATAGACTAGTGGGCAGTTCAGGCAGTAGTTGCAGTAGGCATCATTAGATTAACGCAGCGCCAACACAAGCCCAATTGGTCGACTTGCTCTTCATAGGCAGTCCAATGCCGAAATTTCCAGAAGTGAAGGTAAATTCCTTCTATATATTTTTGCCAATATTTTCTCTACAAGATAGCCAAATTTCGACATCCATATTATTGTACTCATAATTTCTCACTGTTGCATAATAATAAAACCCTAAGCTCTTTCACTAATTTTCCCAAGTTGTGTTTTTCCAAGACTTTTGTCCAAAAATAACGATGTCATAATTTTTTGTGTGTGCTAGATTTTCTCACATTTCAGTGCTATTTTTCTTCCACGATATTTTTTTTGTGAAAATCACAATGTGAATTATTTGGTATTTGCCATAACAAACTGCAAATAAAATGTTAGATAAATTAACAATTAGGAAAATAATTTCCAATTGTTGTGATAGATTGAAATTTTCACACTTACACCACAGAGTGTCTTAATAGAAACTATGTCACCATTTTCTTTGTGCCTCGTGGGCTACCTATAACATTGATCTTACTAACGTCAATTTATCACTTAAAAATAATCACCTCATGCACCAACTATAGGTATATTTAATAATTAATATTATTAATAATAAATTACTTATTATTATTAATTAGTTAATGATTAATTATAATTAATATTTTGATACACCTTGCATATATGATTCCAACATGATGCTAAAAACACCTTTAACTTGATGCCAAAAGCTTACACATGACGCGAATGTGACACTAACATGTTGCATTGTTTTATTGCGTTGACAATAATGATATAGGGTGATGCTAAATTGACAGAACATATGATGCCCCATTTGCATTATGTTTCTTTATTAGGAACATTTGAAAAAAAATGTTGACTGACAATAATTTCGTCACAAGGGACCTATATTGGAGTTATGCACACCATAGTACAATTATTTGTATTTTTGTAAAGCGGATGTCTTTTTAAGATCCTTATTGGGAGTGCATGTTGTGAATAATCTCACAAGCAATAAACTTGTGAGATGGAGATGGTTTATAGGGTGTTAGCTACCCCCAAAGCTTTGTCAATTTAAAAGTAGGATTTGGAGTGCAAGTTGTTGGGTTGATATGATAATACCCTTACCTACTTTGTTACTAACATCAACCACAATTTTAGTGTCATACTTTATGAATCACCTTTGGCTTGTGATTGTTATCATTTTTTTGCCCAAAGAGAACGTTGTGAGATCCCCCACTTTTTGCTAGCATATTTGGATGGAAGGTGAATCAACCACAAATTAGTAACCTAGTTAGACTTTAACCTTGATCGAACTAAGACCAAAAATATCATGATGAACTCCACTTTGAATCTATTCTTTTTAAGTGATTAAGTTAAACCACCAGCCTATATCCATCTTAACTTTTGACCTACCAAACACTGAGAGGGATCAAATCTCTTCTAACTCTAAAAGAGGTTTGCACCTCAAGGGATTTGATCCCTCTCGGTGCTTGGTAGATTCAGAGCTAGGAGGAGGTCGATTTGCCTTTATATAGTGAATTGGTTGGATTGAATGGGTGTGACGTTGTCGGGGCCGATTTGACAAACTTGGAGCCAAAATTTTCAAATTTTCATCTTTTAAAAGTCCAAAAGGACATGACTCAAAAATAAAATTTTATTTTGCCTCAAGCATGAAGAACATACTTTACAATAATAAATATAAATACATCAAGGACCAAAATATACATTATGAAGACCGACCATAGTTACAAAATTCAACATTGAGAAAACCTTGTGATGAGAATGATCTATCTACATTTGCCCTAATGGTTTTGAACTAGGAATGTGCAAAAAACATTCGCATGAAGTGGGGTTTTTTGAGACACTTACAAGGGGTAGTAATTCATGTTCCTAGAGAGAGTGTTATTTATTATGTTCCATAATTCCCATCAGAGAGTAAGGAGCGCTCTTTGATTCATTAATAAGGGTTCCACTATTTACTTCTTAAAGGTCTCTACAAGGGTGGGGCATTTCTAGAATTTGCATCTCTTGCCTGCTTCCAACCATTGTTTTAAAAATTTCCATTTCAACATATAGAAGCATTTTCTAGTGTGATAATGCATTTGAATACGAGGGTACTAATTATTTCATTCGTTGGACTATGTTCTCCATTACTACCTATCCATGGATCATCCCCTATTCAAACTCTTTGTCCATTTCCAAATTTCCAAGCAATCCACTAATATATGAGGGGAAATGTCAAAGTTAAAGCTCTACGTGTTATAAAAGCCCTCATTACTAATTTTATTATAGATATGTTATATTCTTCATATGGAAGTGGGGTGAATTTATTTCGATTTAATTACATCTTGCCATGAACATGGGCAATGTATGACACTCCAAAGTCTCTTGTCAGCGAGGGGTTTCACAAAATGATGAATATTGTTTAATCCCTAACACCTATAACTTTTGGTTTCGCAAGCCTTTTCCATTTTATTAAAGATAAGCCACCTTTATCTTTCTTACCCTTCATGAGCAAATGGGATCATCTTCTCTCTCTCTCTATATATATGTGTGTGTGTGTTAATGATTGCCAATATAC
Organism: Pinus taeda; assembly: GCA_000404065.3. Classification (NCBI taxonomy): domain Eukaryota; kingdom Viridiplantae; phylum Streptophyta; class Pinopsida; order Pinales; family Pinaceae; genus Pinus; species Pinus taeda. The sequence continues at coordinate 21,092 of APFE030691910.1, read as the reverse complement.
AAGTATTGTGTCTAACATTGTTTTTTGTTTGCCAGTCTAAAATCAATTTCACATCACACCTGGCTTGGACCACACTAACCCTTAGCATGGCTGGATTTTTGCCTCTAGAGTTTCGAACTGTTGACCTTTACACCAGATAGTGCCTTAAAAGTTGATTGCTTTGACAATAATGATATAGGGTAATGCTAAATCGACATAACTTACAATGCCCCATATGCATTGTGTTTCTTTATCAAGAACATCTAAAAAAATGTTGATTGAAAATAATTTCGTCAGAAGGGACCTATATTGAAGTTGCATAGCTCGTAGCGCAGTTATTTGTATTTTTGCAAGTCTAGTGCCTTTTTAAGATCATTATTGGGAGTGCATGTTGTGAATAATCTCATAAACAAAAAATTTGTGAGATGGAGATAGTTTATAGGGTGTCAACTACCCCAAAAGATTTGTCAATTTAAAAGTTGGATTTGGAGTGCAAGTTGTTGGGTTGATATGATAACACCCCTGCCTACTTTGTTACTAACATCCTCCACGGTTTTAGAGTCATACTTTGTGGGTCACCTTTGGCTCATTATTGTTATCATTTTTTCTCCCAAAGAGAACCTTGCGAGATCCCCCACTTTTTGCTAGAATATTTGGATGGAGGGTGAATCAACCACCAATTGGTAACCCAGTTAGACTTTAAACTTGACCAGACTAAAGCCAAAGACCTCCTGATTAACTTCACTTTGAATCTATGTTTTTTAAGTGATTGAGTTAAACCACTAGCCTAGATCCATCTTAAATTCAGATCTACTAAGCATTGAGAGGGATCAAATCTCTTTTGACTCTAAAATATGTTTGCACCTCAAGAGATTTGATCCCTCTCAGTGCTTGGTAGATTCAGAGTTAAGATGGATCTAGGTTGGTTTAATTACTATTAATGAATAATTTATAATTATTATTATTATTATTATTGTAATTTAATAATTATAATTATTATTATAATTATAATTATTATTATAATTATAATTTATAATTATAATATAATATTATAATTATATATAATAAATTTATTTTTGTTTTATTTTTTATGCAATTCGAGTCATTCAAATTGTTTAATTAATAATTATTAATAATAATTTTATTATTTTATTTATTATTTTAATTTTAATTATATACTATTTATTTAATTTGACTAAGTCAAAATGTTTACATAACATAAACGTGATAGATCATTACAACGTCTCTTCATCGTGGGTTGGAGAGCACCTCTCAACGCAAGTAGACTAGTGTTGTTGTATGCATCCCTATGTTGAAATTTTTATTCATATGTCGGTCATAGTTGATGTGATAATGTCTTCCCACTTTCACATAAAATAAGTTATTTTTAACTTCTTTTTATTATTTATATATATTATCTATCTACACAGTCAAATTTTATTACAAAATAATACTCTTCTTTTTTTCCAAAGAAAAAATCTAACTTTTTATAACAAAATAAAAAGTTACATAGTATATGTCGAAGCATTTTGTTTGTTGTATGATTTGAAAATAATAGAGTTGTACAAGAAATGACTGCCCTTCCTATCCAAAACCATGAGCTAGAGAAATACCCCTGATTTGAAAATGTGAGCCTCCTCATATCGGGGAAAACATCCCCCGTCTCCATCTCAGGCAAAAGCAAAATATACAGTTTTATCATATGTCTGAACATCTCCATGGAAAGGTGAAAACAATGCATCTATTTCCTGGGTCTCCTCATCGGGGAAAACAACCCAAACAAGAAATAGATACATATGTCATGCAACATCTGAAATCAGTTATATAATAAGCAGGAACAAAAAAATAAACTCATAACAGCTGAAAACAAAATCAGGCTTCACATAGCCTGAGGAGTCCAAAGAGTAAACGGATTAAGAGTAAGGAGGCTGATCTGACACATGGATCTCCCATGGTCCTCCTCCACTATTCTCCAACGGCCCATATCTTGTTGTAGACCCTCTTTAGAAAACCTATCTATTGTATCATTGCACTCCCTGTAGATATGGCAGAGAGAAAAGACATTAAAGGAAAGCTTTAATTGCTGAATCTCTTCTAATAAAGGTAACAAGATATCGTTTTGACATCTGCTTTGCCCATCTAACCATTTAATAACATTCATAGAGTTCTCAAAGATCTGAACTGTGAAGATGTTCCTCTGGATAAGCCATCATAAAAGCAATTTTAGAGCAGACAATTCCGCAAAATTATTTGTACCAGTGCCTAAACCCACAGAGGCTTTCAGGCTCTGATTTTTATTTATATGAATGACTAGCCCTGCTCTAGTTCTATTGTTTTGGGATGCCTTGTCAAAATATGCCCAAGGAATACCATCCTTAATTTTTTCCTCTCTGACCTGTCTGGGAATCATCTCCTCTTCAGGTTCGAGAATGTTTGTGTAAATAGAAGTGCATTGAATTACAATAGCCTCAAAAGGGGTATCATTATCCAAAAAAATGCTCTTGTTCCTAGCTATCCAGATGCCCCATGCGATGTTGGGGGGTAAATTCCGCAAAGTCCCCTCTGGATAAAGATGCCACCATTTATGCCACACATCAGAAAAAAAAAAAATTTCCCCTTCCCAGACTACATTCTTCTGGATGAGCTTCCCAACCTCCAGCCACACTTTTTTAACAATAGGACAATCTATAAATAGATGCTTAGTTGTTTCAGATTCATTTTTGCAAAGTGAACATCTCCCCGGTCGTGACTTATATCTGGCTTGAAGGATGTCCCATGTTGGAACCTTTCGCTTGAGAATGCACCAGAAGAAAAGTTTGGATTTAGCAGGGCATTTTAACTTCCACAAATGCTTGGCCCACCATTCCGGATTCCCCCAACCTTTCTTTGACATAAGGAATTTATACCCAAATTTTGGGGTATAGGATCCAGATTCTGCATGGGCCCACACCAATTGATCTGGTCTATCTTTCAGTCTCACATTTGACCTAGAGAGTTCTTGGGTGGAGGCCTTCCAATCATTCCACCAATGGGGCAGAGGATCCAACTCCTCTCCTGATTGCCACGCTTGACCCCAAATTGTTGAGTGACCATGTTTCTCTACCTAGTTAAGAAAATGAATTCCTTTGGATTCGAGATGCCTGATAAGGTCTGGGGATAAAGCAAAATTTTCATTACAGCCCACCCAGGGGTCTTTACCTATTCGAAGATTCGCCCCATTCCTAATCTGCCAAGACAGACCTTGCCCAATAATCTTAAAAGCATCTATGGTAGCCTTCCAAACCACAGAAACATTCCCTCCTTTCTTATTGGGATTTCTTATCTAGTCTTCTAAAGGGATAAGGTCAATGTATTTCCTTTTCACCATTTTCGTCCAGAGATTTCCCATTTTAATTATTCTCCACCCTGATTTTGCTGCCAATGAAGGTCCAAAAGCTGTTAGGTATTTTATTCCCCACCCTCCCCAGTCTTTTAGCCTTGCCACTTTCTCCCAAGCAACCCAAGGAAGCACTGAATCCTCCTTTGATCCTGCCCAGAGAAATCTGCTACAAATCCTTCTTATCTTCTCCAGAATGCCTTTAGGAACCCATGTCAAGGCTGCCCAGTAAATCAGAATTGCTAAGAGAACTGATTTGATTAGTGTCAGCCTTCCTGCTCTTGAAAGCCACTTGAAACTCTAGTGAGTAATTCTGGCTTCTATTTTTGCTAGTAGCCAGTTCCAGTCATGTTTCCTATAAGCATTCGATTTCAACCAGAACCCCATATACTTAAAAGGATCATCGAGTTTGTGCACATCAAAGGGTAGGATTGTTGAAATTTGGGCTATCTCCTGCCTGTTAAAGCCTTCCAGAATTAGCTATGATTTCCTATAGTTCACTTGAATTCCTGTGGCTTTCATGAAAAGATCTAGAATCCTCTTGAGTTCCTTTATTTCAGATATGTTTCCATTGTTGAATAGTAAGATGTCATCTACAAAGAGTAAATGAGAAATGAACATATTGACCGCCACTTCCAAACCTCTTAGGGCTCCATCCCTTTTAGCCTTCAGTACTAATTAATTAGCTCAGACCTTCAGCAACCAGAAGGAAGAGCAAGGGTGACAGAGGGCATCCTTGTTTTAATCCTCTTTGCCCTTTGAGAAAGGAGGAGACTGCTCCATTTATCAAGACCGCGAAACTAACAGTTGTGATGCAACCCATAATCCAGTTGATAAAGTCAATTTTGAAACCCAAGTGTGTTAGTAACATCCTAATGTAGGTCCAGCTGATTCTGTCATAAGCTTTTGATAGATCAATTATCACCACCGCTCCTTTTCTTTTCATCTATTTAACTCTATGGATTGTCTCCCGAGCAACCCCAATGGCCTCATGGATCTGTCGGCCATCCAAAAACCCTAACTGTTCATTTGAAATACATCTTGACAGAATCAGCTTTATTCGGACTGCTATCACTTTTGCAATGATTTTGTAAAATGCAGTTACAAAGTGATATAGGCCTAAAGTCTTCAAAGGAGCCCAGGTCTTCTTTTTTGGGTATAAGAGCTATAAAAGTTGAGTTGAAAGGAGGATACACAACACCTTTCCTCCTGGATTCTTTGACCACCTCCATTAATTCTGATCCAATTTGGTCGAAGAAATGTTGGAAAAGTTCTATTGTCCACCCATCTGGCCCTGGGCTCTTGTCTTTAGCCATTGATTTAATGATGCTTTTGACCTCCTCCTTTGTGACTTCTCCCATCAACTCCTCCGCTTCTTCCTCCTCCACATATCGAGGAAAACATTGGTCCGTTCTAATTACCTTTGCTAACTTTACCTCCCCTTGATCAATGAATAACTTCTGGAAATGGCTTCTCCCCATGAGAGAGAGAGAGATTCAAAAGTATTTGCCTCTCTTCCCTCTTCATCCTTTAGCTTCCAAATGGTATTCAAGTTCTTCCTCCCTTTGGCATAATTGTGGAAAAAAATTGTGTTTTCATCTCCTGCCTTCAGCCAAATCGCTCTACTTTTCAACCTCCATTACTCCTCTCTTGCTAGTAGAATTTTACTTCGTTGACCTTCCAACAACAATATTTTGTCCTTTTTCTCCTAAGTTTCATAGCCATCAGAATCAGGACTTTCCAGATCTTGGAGTTCTATGCAAATTTGATTTAATTCTTCATTTTGTTTCTGCTTCCTAGCCTTCGACCACTCCATTATTGCTTTTTTCAGTCTCTTAATATTTTCCATGAAAAGGAAGCTCTTATCCTCAGTGGAGTTCCTACTTGGAGTTCTCCAGGTTTCTCTAAAGAGTTTATTGAAAGAGTCCTCCTGCAGCCAAGTGGGATTGAACTTAAAAGGTGTTGTCAGCTTATGTGGAGGCTTGGAAAGCTCAAGAAGAATAGGAAAGTGATCCGAGTTCCCTCCATCTCCCACCCATTGACGGAAATCCAAAATCCTTGAAGCTAAATCTTCACGAAGAAGAAAACGATCCAATCTTTTTACAATTCTAGCTTCACCTGTTCGACGATTCCTCCAAGTGGGCCTTAATTTTAGCAAATTTACATCCATCAAATTATGGGAGTTGAGTGAATTCATAAAAAAATCTGATAGTGAGTCTTCTTTGGCTGATGGTCCCTAGGTTTCAACATTTCCAATAGAAAAATTGAGATCTCCGCCTACCACCAGGTTTTGGTTCCTCATCACCGATTTGGAGAGAAGGGCATTCCAAAAATAAACTCTCCCTTGGCATGGGCCATAAATGTTTACAATCATCAAAGGAATTCCTAAGTAGAACGATAGGACTTCCATACCCAAAGCGTGCCCCACCGCCCACAGGTTAATTAATTTCAACCTTCCTACCCTGATGCCCATGGAAAGACCTCCCGAGTGTACTATGGAGTCCATTGCCTGAAAATTCCAACCTGGGAGAAGAGAGTTTAATGTTGATGAAAATTCCTCACTCCCGCCTAAAGTTTCTTACAGCATGAGGACACCAGGGTTATATCAATGGACCATCTCTTTAAGAGCTAGTTTTTTGGGTTTACTGGCTAAACCCCTACAGTTCCAGGAAAGGAATATCATTTAATAACCTCCACACAGGGTTTCACAGCTCTAGGGACCCCAGAGATAGACATTTGTTTACCGTCTGCCACATCCATCTTCACTTTCATCTGAGCTTTTGACAGGTTAGACTTTCTATCCCGAGTTTTCCGCTTGGAGCTCAAGGTCAAATCCATACCTAAACCCCCTAATGGCTCCAGGGAAATTGATTTATTGTCATGAGAATGGAGGTTATAATGTTTTGAGCCTAGAAGGGGAGCAATTCTCTCTTCACTTTTCTCAGCCGAAACCCCTTCACAGTTCATATCTAATTTGGGGATGGAAGTAATGATGTTATCAACTTGTGCATATTCAGCAGATATTGGACAATTACTAGTAAGAGCACTAGATTTAAAACTTGCATCTTTAATAGCTAATGATGGAGATAAGGATGGATTACTTGATTCCAGGCGCATACCCTTTGTATCTTCAAAGAGGGTTGTGGCCGGAGCTTCAGAGGAGTCTTGGACAAACTTCTCGGGCTCTTGTGGCTGAACAGGTGCGCCCTCCCGCACTGAAACCTCCTGACGAGCTGGCTCCATAATCTCTTCCTCCTTACTCTTGTCCAATTCCATGGGATCCGACTCCTGAACCTCATCTAACCCTAAGGGCCTTTCCTTCTCTACTACCAAAGAATCCACCTTGGCTTTCTTCTCTTTCCACCTGTGTCGAAATCCCAGAGGACAGTCCCTTGCTAGATGGCCATACACATGACATCTATGACATCTGAAGGATAGATGTTCATAGTCCAAAGGTTGATCAAAGATGTAGTCTTTATATTGGATTTTAATGTTTTGTTGCAAGTCCTTCTCTGGATTCAAACTTACCAAAATCCGAGCCATTGCCTTGTCCCTAGTTTGAACAAAAGACATATTTGTTTCCAAGTACGATCCGAGGTGGTTCCCTATTGATCTGAAGACAAATGCCACCCATAAGAAAGGTGGCAAACCTAGTACATGCACCCAAACAGGGATGACCTCGACCTTCTCTTGCTGCGCATCTAACAAGGGTGTCCAACGCTTGAACATTATAGGGTGGCTGCCGAAAGCCCAGTTCTTCCCTAACACCTAATTCGTCGCTTCCTTTTTCTCAAATTTAACCATGAACCAACCTTTTGCCAAGACTGTAACCTAGAAAGCTTTGTCTGGAGCCGACTGCCATTGCTGCGAGGCCTAATTTTGAATAAATTGAGCAGAATGTTTCTTACCCCTTGCTCGTCCCACCAAAGTACGCTCTGCCACCTCAATGGCATCTTCTATCTGAACATCCATCCCCAAAATGAGATTCGTCGCAGTCTCTTTTTTCTTTATGATTTTCTACTTCTTCCTTTTTTCCCCCATCTCCCTCTTGCCTGAAACCTCCTCCTTGGCCTGGTTGACTGCAACACCATTTGTTGCTTCTTCCTGCTGCAGGGATGAGTTCTCGCCTAAGGCAGGGTTTCCTCTTTCAACCTTGTATGTTGAACTCTTGCTTCCGGATCCTCTCGCTATCCCTTATGAAAACCCCAAGTCCCCTGGCTGTTCGAGAAGGCCTCCTCCATTTAAATTTTCGGGGGCTTCCTTTCTGTGGCCCGAACCCCAGCTAGACCCTATGCCAACCTTCCCAAATGCCAACCTAGGGTTTGACAGATCTCTAGCAAGTATGGTTCTGTTAGCGGTCAGCAACTGTTCTGCCTTGGCAAACCCTAAATCTGCTTTAAGACCACTTCTTGGGCTACTCCGGTACAAATTCCTCAACCCGCAATTGAAAACAACGTCCTCAAGACCTCCAGAATAAAAGTGCTTAGGAGAGAGGGGTTTTACAGTACTTACTTGGTGATATTGTTGTGAATCCGCTTAAGAGTAAACCTCCTCCTAGGATATCAACTCCTGATGGTCAGGAAACGCTGTAGCTCCTTGAATGTTCAGCTGGCCAGCCCCAGGCTTTCCTCCAAAAGGCCTATCGCTTTCCTATTTCTCCAGGTCACTTCCGAACCAGATTTAGAGTTCCCATGGCGTCTAGCTGACCCGAATAAACATTCAATATTCTATGCAGTTAATTCCTTTCCCCATACCAACAGAATGTCTTTCGGCTCGGGATCGAGATCGACAGCTTCGCTAGGCTTGACCATGATTAAACAAATTGCAGCAGGTTAAAGTGGTGTCCGCAAACAGTCTGTTCCCTCCTTCGATGACTGGGAGTAGCCTAGAGCAACTTGGAGATGGTGACAACGTGGGGGTAACCGAGAAACAAACCCTCGATAGTCTTCCTGCTGCCATATTCAGAGGGGGAGCATTTGCGACCCACGTTCCCACGCTCCTAACCTACGACCTTCTAGCTGTCCCCATCTGGAGCTGCTTCTTGCCACCTGCTCGTCTGCTGCCTCATTGTTGTCCTCCTCTTGTACACACCTTTCACCATCATAGGCTCCAAGCTCCCGTCTGCAGAGCCTTAGGCCCTCGACCTTGCCTTCCGCGGCCAAAACCCTAGCTCCCTCGACCAAACCCTCCGCGCTCCTCCTGCTCTCTAGACCCCCTCACAAAATAATACTCTTATTTTCATAATAATATTAATAATAACTATAAACCCCTCACAAAATAATACTCTTATTTTCATAATAATATTAATAATAATTTCATTGTAATAATGATGCTAACCATGAATCATGTTTAACCCCTCCTCCCCTCCCTCTTCTCCCCACTGACAAAAAAAACAACACACTATAAAAGGTAAAAAGAAAAACCAACTTATTTTTGGCATCTTGGTTTACAACTATTGTGGATCTTCACATTTGAAGTCTAAAAACACATCTTACCCATTCTACCACTAGCATGACTCTCCAAATACTTTGAGTTTAACCACATTATTTTCTTTTACCAACTCAAAGAGGAGTTTTAGGACATGTAATTCAGCCTATATAACAACAATTGATTTTCCATTTAATAAAAGGACATTATAAAGACAGAATACAACCAAGTTCATGGGACACATATTCCAAGTTGAATGGAGGGAAAAACATTAAAGTGGCTATCACTTGTGGTTAATTAATGACTATGGAAATTGTTGGCATTGGCAAAGACAAAAGGGACATAAATGACAATTAATTCGAGGAATAAAGGAAAATAGCAGAAAAGGAAGATGAAGAGACAAGAATATGCATGCAAGGGAAATTAGAGAGAAAATAAAGGAAAATGAAAGAAAATAGGAAAAGGAAAGGAAGAGGCACTAGATATCTGAGAAACAATTGACAACTTTTGATTAGTTTTAGTTTTGGAAAACTTAGTTTTTCAAAGGAAGAAATCATACTCCAAGAGAGAGAACAAGCAAGGGAGAAAGAAAACAAAGGACAAGTAAAGGAAAGCAAGGGAGCACATGGAGAAAATTGGAAGAACAACTACAACATGAAGATTTTGCAGATAATAGGTTTCATGTGTGATTTCCCTGTTGGGATTTGAATGCGTGATGCATGCATTTGGTTTACATGATTACTTTGTTTCCATTTACATGGATTTGCCTAGATTGTCAGTGGTTATAACCTTGCCTCACCATTTCCTTGATAGCCATGGTGTGATGGGATTCATTCTTGTTTGAGCTTTAGATTACCAAAAGATTTTGGATCTAGGAGAGGTGGTCTTAGGAAAATCTCAGGGGTTGGGGGTGGAGACGGTTTTCTCTGGGAAGCCCTTGACAAGTGGGTGGAGACAGGAAAATTCCTCTGGGTATGGTGAAGAAACTTTGAGGCATCAAAGCTTGTGTTGGTTTGGTGATTTCTAGATCGATTTGGGTGAAATTACTCTGATTGAAGTTTGAGGTGGTTTGTCCTCTGGATGTCGTGGTTGGTTTTGTTTTAGTTTATCCCATGAGATCCCCGATTCATGCTTGGAATATGGAATGGGGGTGATTGGCTGAAATAAAGATTTGGTTCAACCTAATTTATGGTCAGGTGGTATGTGGAAGTCTTTGAATTGGTTGGCATTTACATACGTTATTATGTGTTATTTCTTATTAAGATCAATGAGCGCATCCATTGGTTATTGTGTTGGTTTTATGACTAGTTTCTCATGGCTTCATTCTGATTAAATGTTGGTTATAAGTATGGCATATTTTGGTTGTAGAATGTGCTCTTGTTATGGATCTTTCTTATGGCTTGATAAGTTATTGAATGGTTATGTGAATGCATGAGCTAACTGTTGGAAATAGCAAAAAGACATGCTAAAAATAGAAATTCTAAAAATAGCATTGCTATAAATAGCATTTCAGGTACCAGTGTTGGACATAGCAACAAGGAATGAAAAATGGAAGTGCTAAAAATATCATTGCTATAAATAGCATTTCGGGATAGATTCCAATTTTAGTTAGTCCCTCAACTAAATTTGAGAAGTAGAATTCGAATTTGATCTTAGAAATTGTTTGTAAAATAATTAATTAATTCATCTTGAGTTAATTAGCTGTAGAAAATCAAACATGAAGTCTATGTGAAGACATGCAACAGTTTCTCCATTGGTTGAGGAAGTTATCCCTTGATTAAAGGAGATCAGGATGAGTTGTAATTAGTTAGCTCAGTTAACTGAGTTAAGTTTAGTTATATTAGTTCAAAAATTTTGTTGAACTAATTGTGAGTTCAGTGCATTAATGCATGCATGCATGTAACTGTTGCACTTTAGATAACTAAATATTCTCTCCTAACTAACTCATGCATGTTAGTTTAGTCAGAGACCCAGTTGAGATCAAAGGAAGGGACAATGTACTATCAGTTGGAGGAATTTTCCTATATAGGAAACTCATCCATGTAGAAGGAATTATCTCCTTCAGGATTGCGTAGTTATTTCAGAGGTTGGTGAGTTGTGTGAGAGGTGAATTCGCACAGGTGGCAGCATTGGACCCTAGGAGAAACTGCGCAAGGAAATAGGAGGCTTGGAGGGCAGAGGAGAAGGTTATGAGAAGCCTTTGACTGTATATGAGCAGCAGAGGGATTGTATTGAGAGCTCGGTAGCTTTTGAGCTAAAGCTTTGTGTAATTCGAACATATTTCCACTTGTATGATAATACAGAGATTGGGGTTTTTGGCTGAGGCTTTCCACAGAGTATTCTTTTGTGTTCATGTGTGATTGATTTCTCATTCTCAGGTATATGTGTTCTATTTGATCTTGCTCAAATTCAATTAAACTTCCATAAGTTTGTTGTAGAAGTAGATCTTGTATTTTGCTTTAGTATATTGCATAATCTGTTGATCTACAATGGGAATTTCTACACTAACTAGTGTTTGATGCAACTAGCTTGAGAAGGCATTGAGCCTTCTTGATGATTCTTTGTTGAAGTTAAGGAAACAATGAACATATATGCATTCATGACCTATAATTACTATGTTTATCATGTGTCAGACATGATGTCTATCATGTGTTTGACAAGTTTGGGAAAGATCTTAGCTTTAGTATAGATTATACAAACTTATTGTCACCATAGACTAGATTCTGGAAAGTTTTGGGTTGTTCTGGGTAGTTGGTCTGTAGCTAGACCTGAAAATCCGGAATAGGGCTTTTGGGCGCAATCCCTTAACTGAGAAATCTCGGTTGTAGCCGCATAGAGGAAGGCATGTGCATGCAGTTGGAGCCTTCTGGCCACATGCACAACTTGGCATGTGTGTGACTAGCCTTTGGGGTCCAGTGAAAAGATAGTTCTAGCTCAAGGTAAGATCATCAGTGGATGTGGTTTGACATCTAAGTGATCTGGTGTGCCTGGGAGGTTGCAATAAGTTTTAGTATTGTAGACCCCACTTCCATAACTATATCTTGGTTGTTGGGTCATGTCATAGTAACTCTCAGCTCATGTTTACCCTGGAGAGCTTGTAAAAGCGGGTACATGTGAGGTGGGGTGTTACAACCTAGTTATCATTATTTGAACCCAAATGCTATTTGAAAGAGTAACTCATAGAAGGAGTGACTCATAGAAAGAGGAATGAACATAATTCCCCTCACAACAAATGGTCTTTGGTATCCTTGACTTGCCCCATTAAGAAAACCTTATGATAAGGATGATCTATCTCGATTTGCCCTGATAGTTTTGAACTAAGAATGTGCAAAAACCCTTCACATGAAGTGGGGTCTTTTGAGATGCTTACAAGGGGTAGTATGTCATGTTCTAAAAAGGAGTCTTATTTCTTATGTTCCAAAATGACCATTAGAGAGTAAGAAGGTGTGCTCCATGATCCATTAATAAGGGTTCCTCTACCTAGTTCTCAAAGGTCTCTACAAGGGTAAGACTTTTCCAGAATTTGCATCTCTTGCCTGCTTTCAACCATGGTTTTAAAAATGTCCATTACAACTTACAAAATCATTTGCTAATGTAACAATGCATTTGAATACGAGGATATTGATTAATTCATTCGATGGCCTATGTTTTCCATTGCTACTTATCCATGGACCGTCCCCTATTCAAATTCTTTGTCCATTTCCATTTTTCTAAGCAAGCCACTAACATATGAGGGGAAATGTCAGAATTAGAGCCTTACATGTTATAGAGGCCCCTAGTACTAGTTTTATTATGGATATGATATATGCTTCAAATGAAAGCATGGTGAGTTTACTTTGACTTAATTACATCTTATCATAAACATGGGCAATGTATGACATTCCAAAGTCTCTTGGTAGTGAGGATTTCACAAAATGATGAATATTGTTTAATCCCCAACACCTATAACTTTTGGCTTGGCAGGCCATTGACATTTTATTAGAGAGAAGTCACCTTTATATTTCTTCCCCTTAAAGAGCAAATGGAAGCACCTTTTCCTTCCTTATGTGTGTGTGTGTGTTAACAAGTGCCAATATACAAGTATCATGTCTAACAATTTTTTGTTTGTTTGCTAGTTTATGTCAGTCCTGAGATAACTGCATGACTAACTTGTGCTTAAGTAGTTCTGACTGAGGGGCATCTAAGCAGTGAAAATCACTCGGGGATCACACCCTACCTGGGCCACACCAACCATTAACATGGTTGGATTTTTGCCCACGGAGTTTCTAACTAATGACCTTTACATCATGAAGTACCTTAACAAAACACCTTGTCATGGTAAGCTCTACGCCCCATGGGCTATGTCTAACATTGATTTTACCAAGGTCAAATTGTCACTTAAAATAACCACCTCATGCACCAGCTGGAGGTATATTTAATAATTAATATGATCAATAATAAATTAGATATTATTATTAATTAGTTAATGATTAATTATAATTAATATTTTGATACACAATGCATATATGATTCCCACATGATGCTAAAAACACCTTTAACTCGATGTCAAAAGCTTACACATGATGCGAATGCGACACTGACATGCTGCATTGTTTCATTGCATTAATAATAAAACAATATAAGGTGATGCTAAATTGGCAAAGCTTAAGACACCCCATTTGCATTGTGTTTCTTTGGCAGGAACATTTGAAAAAAATGTTGATTGTCAATAATTTCGTCATAAGGGACCTATATTGAAGTTTTACACTCCATAATACAATTATTTGTATTTTTGCAAGGTTAATGTCTTTTTAAGATCACTATTGGGAGTGCATGTTGTGAATAATCTCACAAACAAAAAACTTGTGAAATGGATTTGGTTTATAGGTGTTAGTTACCCCAAAAGCTTTGTCAATTTAAAAGTTGTATTTGGAGTGCAAGTTGTCGGGTTGATATGATAACACCCCTACTTACTTTGGTACTAACATCATCCACGGCTTTACTGTCATACTTTGTGGGTCATCTTTGGCTTGTGATTGTTATCATTTTTCTCCACAAGAGAACCTTGTGAGATCCCCCACTTTTTGCTAGCATATTTGGATGGAGGGTGAATTGATCGCTAATTGGTAACCCAATTAGAGTTTAACCTTGATCGAACAAAACCAATGACCTCATGATGATCTCCACTTTGAATCTATGCTTTCTAAGTGGTTGAGTTAAATCACCAGCCTAAATCCATCTCAACTCTGGATCTACCAAGCACCAAGAGAGATCAAATCTCGTTTCACTCTAAAAAATTTACACTTCAAGAGATTTGATCCTTTGATCGCTCTCAATGCTTGGTAGATCCAGAATTAAAATAAATCTAATTTAATAATTAATAAATATAATTGATATTTTTTTTTAATGAATTTAGCAATTCCATGATTATTTTTTGTAATTTTATTGTTATTATTATTATTAAATTTTTGATTTAATCAAAATGTTTACAAGACACCTCCCGATCGGGATGTGGAATAAGGCAGGTGAGGGTGGCAGGATAGATTATGGTCATGGAAGGACAGACGGACGTAACCACAGGTACGACGCCGCCCTTCTAGCCAAAACAATGAGTAGTAGGTTAGCGCAATTCTAAAAAAATTGGAGTGGGGGAGGTGGAATGCAGGAGATCAGTAGTAGTGGCGGCGGTAGTGGAAGAGTGAGAAGGTTGGTGAAGAGGCATTATATGAAGCTGGCGGAGCATAGAAGAAAGGGTAATCTAAGTGCGACGAAAGAGGAGCAAAGCGTAGTGCAGCCAGGAGGAGCCATCAAGGAGGTTAGCGATTCCGGGTATATTAAACCTGAGACCCCTGCACTCCTTTTATCTGTCATAGTAGGTATAATGGACAAATTTAATACATGTGAAGTCCCTGAGGAAGAAAAGGGCCGAAGGGAGTTCGCCCTCCACTCATCAATACATTGTGAGGGGCCAATTGGGTCAAAGAATCGGGGTGGGGGGATTCTTGATGAATGGGGGAATTGTAGCCAGGAGCACAGTCTAGGAAAAAACTTGGGAGACTGTGTTAAGCAATCCACTGCAAAAGCAGAGGGGAAGTCTGAAAGAGGGGATTCGAAGATCATGCCCCTAGCTCAACAATTGATTCGCATGACAAAGGGTCTTATACGCCTCTTGTATCCGGAAAATGGCGAGCAGCGTCAAACCCAAAAAAATAGCGGCGACTGCAGCAGGAGTAGAGGAATAACCACAGAGAAAATTGTGGTGGAAGACGTTGATGAGAAACTTGAAAAATTGACCCCTGTGATTGATAACTGTCAATAGGATAAGGTAGAAAGCAAGATGGCGCGCCTGGGTCGTCGCAGAGGTCATGGAGGCCGAGGACGACCGAGGCAAGGGAATCAGGAGGGCCGACAAACAAATGTCCCAAGTAATCAGAGCAGAGGGAGAAGGTCTACTTTGACAGCAGTCCAGGAAGTGGAAAGAGCTTATCGAGAAGGCACGAGTGAAGACATTCGCCGAATCATTCAAGACATGGAAACCAGTGTGTTGGAGGAACAATCTAAATCCGAGACGGAAGAATGGGCTGAAGTGATTAGAGATCCAAGGAACACGCAGGGAAGGCTGACTCTGTATAGGCAGTCTCTACATATCTACTGGGTACTAAAACGGCTCCTGGCAAAGGCTCTGGGACAGGTGGGGAAGGAAATGATGGAAATTGCAAATGGCATGCCAAATTTGCAGAAAGAAATGAAAAATTTCCAGGTTATCATGATCAGGCAGAACAAGAAACTGGAGGAGATGTACCAACTGCTATCCCGGATGGATTGTACAGCCTCAAGTCAGGATGAACAAAGGGATACTCCCATGGACATGGACCAGAATACATGCACCAGAGAGGAATGATCCTTATCCTCAGGATTTCGAGAAGACAGATCTCTTTCCATGTTTCCCCATTCTCTTGTTCCTACATTGTTTCAGAAATTCCAAGTCCGCAACTCTTCTCTCAATTTTTATCCTTAGGATTTCGAGAAGACAGATCTCTTTCCATGTTTCCCCTTGAAAGGAATGATCCTCTTGAGTTTCTTACGTGTTTTTGTGAACCTTTTATTTTCACAGTTTTATGCATATCAGTAGCTTAATAGGTAGTTTAAGTTGTATAGTGCATATAGCCAGAATGGAAAGACTCGTTAAATTTTGTTTTTGGAATGCTTATAGCAAACTAAGGTGGCCAACAGACCTGGTTTCCCTTCGGGACAGGTTGAGGCCACCAAAACGATGTATCTGGTCTCATTGGTTCTTATAAATAAAAAAGAAAGGCACTACCTATACTTTAAAAAAATAAAAAAAAAAATTACAAAAAAAAGAAAAAGAAAAAAAAAAGAAAAAAGAAAAAAGAAAAAAAAAAAAAGAAAAAAAAGAAGGAAAAAAAGAAAAAGAAAGAAAAAAGAATAATGTTTTACAAGGACACTACAAGAATCTTCTCCTATTGAATTGCCGAAAACACCTCTAAATACAACTAAATTTAAATATTATATAACATTTCTTATATTAAAAATTTTATTTTATCTATAAAACCTTAATATTAATAATAATTACTCACTTTTCACATACAATATTTTTTTTAAACCTTCTTAGTTATTATTATTTATTATAAAACCATCCACATATTAAATTTTATATTAATTAAATCAATTACGTATTAATAATAACGTTAAACCCCTTAACCGTGAATCATGTTAACCCCACCTCCCCGCTCCCCAACCAAAAAAACAACACACTATAAAAATTAAAATGAAAACCCAACTTATTTTTGGTATCTCGGTTTACAATTATTGTGGATCTTCACATTCTGAAATGCCCGCGGAAAACTATTGAATTCAGAACCTTAACGTATTTCAAATTTATTTGTCATTTAGTATCCGAAACTGGGGGCTCGATCACCGCACCAGCAGCGATGTCACTGGAACAGAGGAACTAGTGAATGCCTCCTTTCGCTGTAGCGGGTCAGTCACTTATCCATGCGCAAAAATGCATCAAAGAGCAGAGAAGTTCAAACAGGCAGCGGAGAGCTGCAAGCAACTTGACGCAATTGAACGAAATATTGACTTATGGAAGAATTGTGTATTCCATTCTTTGAAACGCTCTGAAGCCACAGCAGGAGACATTGCTGACTACCAAGGTCTCTTATTCTACCCTTTTAATACTCATTCTTCTGCATTTCTATGAGTACCTTTTTCACAGATCCGTTAGTTTTTGTTATATTTTGTCCCCAAATTTAGGGGTTTTGAGACCATTTGTTCTGCTGGTTTCGAGATTTATGTATGACCAATTGGCAGAGTGGCGGTCACTAGTTCAAACTTCGATTCCCAATGTCTCAGTACTAGATAACATGCGACGATCTCAGTTAATATTCTGTTTTTGTTGAGATTTTTTTCTTGGTTTCTTTCAGAAAAGGTTGGAGGACTTGAAGACCGTCTCAAGCTACTACAAGACACCTATCTTCACACTAAAACAGGTGAATGCTTTGCCACTAAGCTATCCGTGTGTCTTTCTATGTTGAGTTGTGTTAAGAAATCTGTTCTGCTTTTGTTGAAGGCGAAAATTATATGTCCTAGTAAACCCTTTCTTAGGCTCCCCATGCAATTAAGGTCCAGGGTCCTATTGCATTTACAGCCTGCACACAGAGCAGAGGCCAGTTGCAGTGCTGATTTTAAGGTCAATGATTCTGCCAGGTTCCTGTCACATTAAACCGTTGGATGATATCAGCATCATCAAGCGTTGTTTTTCCCTCCAGAATATTGTGAGTAGAATTGGTTGTCATCTTGTCTAAGGATTTCCATGCTATTTGAGGTCATTTTACCAATTATGTATAGTGAGGTTTCGGTTGTCAGGCGGTCGATAAAAACACTTTCAGTGTTCAGATCTGGGTTCAAACTTCAAAGTCCCCAAGGGCATGTTGCCACGTTAATATGGCCAAGTTGATCTTCAATTGATTCTAAGAAAACAGGTCCCATATACCATGCTGCGATGTTGATATGGCCAATTCGATCCATTTTGCCATGTTATTATGGCCAATTCGATCCACAACTTGATTCGAAGAAAACAGGCCCTATAAACGATGTTGCCATGTTAATATGGCCAAATGTGATCCTCAATTTGATTCTAGGGAAATAGGTCCCATAGACCAAGTAGGTCCGAAAGGATGATAAAAGATTTATTATTATTATTCGAAGTTGTGTTTATACATGTTTCATTCCTCCTTACCTATGCAGATGCTACTTAAGTATATCAGATCCTTTTATCTCTGTGCTGTGCTAGCCCACGGCTTTGGAGTTTAATTAGTGAATTTTTCTGTGGCACAAAGATTCAGTTTTCTGGGTGTACATTCCCTGGAACTTCCTATTCCTATATTTTTTTATTAGATTATGTGGAAGTTCCAGAAATCTTTTTAGCATGTGCCCTTTTGATATGTCGTCCGTCATGTTAATCTGTTTTACTCATTCATTCCACACCAACCTTACTTATTCATTTGTTGTTGACTGGTCAACCCTTCTCAGACTCCAGAGTTGTTTCTTAAAGGTCTCACCTGAGTTAGCTATGCTTGGGTGGGTAAGGAGTTGCTTACCTTCCAGCTTAGGCAAGGAACAATCTTTCACTTCTAGCTATAAGTGGTGATCTCATATTCACTAGAAGCTAGTGAGAATAGTTGTATTAACTGCCTTTCTTTGCATTATGCACTTTGCATTATTCACTAGAAGCTAGTGAGAATAGTTGTATTAACTGCCTTTCTTTGCATTATGCACTTTGTTAACTGCAAGACATTTACATTGAAGGCAACTTGATTTGGATAATGGTTTCAGATGAGTAAACGTTTTACTTAAACTTTCAGTGGTAAATCCCCAAAATTAAATTTGTTTACTCATTATTTGTTTTCAGAAAGGTCAATTTCTTTCATATTTTGGAATGTCCTCCTAAAGTGTTGTGAGTATCCACGTTTGAAAAGCCCACCGCGCAAATCAATTAGGTTCAGATTCTCGAGTGCAATACAGATTGTCACTGGTTATCGTCATTTTATAATATGGCCTTTTGTATTTTGATTACCTTGAACCAAAGCATGGTTGATGGAGGGAACATTCACAAGTTAGTTGTGATATTTGAAATTTAGGCCCACTTCATTACATATCTTTCATACACAGACGGCAGTAAATGCATTTGATGATGATAAATAGAGCTTAATAAGTGCAAAAGCTTGGCTTTCTATTATTCACTATTTACTATGTCAAAATTTGGGTCAAATCTCATTAATAGGCGAACTGCACCTGCATATTTGTAAAATGTTGAAGTAGAGACCTGTCTTTACGTTTGGTGAAAGCATATCAAGAAGCTTTTGGTTGCCATTTTTTTCTTTG
Organism: Pinus taeda; assembly: GCA_000404065.3. Lineage (NCBI taxonomy): Eukaryota > Viridiplantae > Streptophyta > Pinopsida > Pinales > Pinaceae > Pinus > Pinus taeda. Next base: position 1,924 of record APFE030691910.1, on the reverse strand, counting down.
CAGTGAAAGAAACCAAACATGAACAGTGGTTGAGCAATTCAGAGGCACTTTCATCTGCCAAATGCAGAACTAAAGATCTGAAGAGGACGATACAAGTACTGAGTGAACGGAGGCGTGAACGTGAAGATATAATTTCTGAACAGTCGAGTGGTATGTCTTCTAACTTTTGCAATATTTCTATTAATAAACCTAAGAAACAAATAAAGCTTGCTATATCATGGTTGATCTACATCTATTACAAGTTTAATCATATTTTAATTTCCCCTATTATCTCCCCCTTTTACAATGATATTCTTTTCAACAGCAATCAGGAGAAGTGTGGGAACTAACTGTTGCTTGAAGCTATGCATTTATGTGCAGCACATATGCATATTTTGTCTTTTTGAGTTCAGTATATAGGTTTACCTTTATTTCTTGCTATTGCTAGTCTTTCAGTATTTGTTACTGACTACAATTGTGCCAATTTTATGAATTGCATTTAAACACTTGTTTTTTCTTCTATTACTCTTGAAAGTTGTTTCTTTGGCAAATTTTTCCCCACTATAAAAGAAATTATATTGATCTTCTTACAACTTACAAGCGCATTTATGTTACTCATATTATGTTAATTTTAGGAATGCTCTATGCTTAGAGCAATTTATTTCAATATTCACAGTTAGCTCCATATCTTTTCCAGGTTAGCAATCACCTCAGCATTAAAGTAAACTGCAGATAGAACATAAACATAAATCACAGAAGACAAGCCAAGACAAGAGGACACAAGATGTGGCGCTAGCTAGGGACAAATCCCAATGTGGGGAAACCCTTGATCAATTCTTCTTATATGTTCTTCAATAGTTCAGCAGAGAGAGAGAGAGAGAGAGAGAGAGAGAGAGAGAGAGAGAATATGTTACAACAGAAGTCAACACTTTGAATTATCTAGATAAGAGCATAAATCATCTTTAAGAAGATGATACATGAGATCAGTTGAAGACATGCTGCTTCAATTAATTCTCCCAGGTGACTCCTTCACCTATCGTTGTGCTGCATTTCGTCATCATGCTGCACCTCGCTGCGCTGCACTATGTTGCACCCATCATCATTATGCAACATCTCATTACACTTCATTAATCATGACTGTACCCATCACTGTACTGCATTATGTGCCATTACTGCACCATGCTGCCATCCCGATCTAAGTGTTGGCTGCACCTTGCTTGCTTGTTGTCCCTAGCATGCTTGTTGTCGCATGCTAGTTGTCCCTTGCATGCTAGCTGTAACATTGCATGCTTGGTGTATTTGTTGCTAAGTACCATACAACTGTCCCAATGTTAGTTAGCTGTCCCTTGCATGTTGCTCTCCTTCAGAGACAGATGTTCTGGCTGTTTTGGCAGTTCCCGACAGTTCTGGTAGTTCCGGCAATTCTGGTTTTTCTGGCAGTTTTGGATTTTCTGGCTTTTCCGGCAGTTCCAGCTTTTCTAGCATTTTCGACAATTTCGACAGTTCCGACATTTTCGGCTTTTCCGGCTTTTCTGGCAGTTTTGGTTTTTCAGGCTTTTTCGGCAGTTTTGTCTTTTTCGGTGGTTCCAGCTTTTTCAGATTTTCCGGTAGTTCCAGCTTTTTTGGCAATTCCGCCAGTTCAGGCAGTTCTGGCTTTTCCGACAATTTCGGCTTTTCCAGTTTTTCTGGCAGTTCCGGCTTTTTCGGCAGTTTTGGCTTTTTCGGCAGTTCCGACTTTTCCGACTTTTCTGGCAATTCCGGCTTTTCCGACAGTTCTGGCTTTTTGCCCTCTGGATCAGGGCAACGTTATTCCTTAAGATCTCTCCTACTAAAACCCAAAAACAAGTAGAGAGAGGAAGAGATCCCAAGTGTGTTGAAATGACTTGAAGGCCACCTCTATTTATACTAAAACGTTGAGCACATGTGGGGTTTATTTGGTTGCTGG
>APFE030691908.1:0-18416 GCA_000404065.3 Pinus taeda | reverse complement strand
TTAGATTTATAGTCCCTTTTGTAGTGCCCTTCCTTTCCACATTTCTAGCACACCACCTTTACAGGTTTTCCTGGAGATTTAGATATCCCTTTAGATTTAGATCTCCCACTCGATGACTTATTTTTGTTCTTGTTCTAGGTCCGCCCTTGTATAGAGAAGGAATCACCATTTTGGCTCTCCATATTTTTCTGTCTCATCTCCTCCATCAGCAAGGATGAGACTATTTCATCAAAATGAATCTAGTAGAGAACACAACAAACTGATGCACTTATCTTCATCTGAAATTTTACTATCAACAGATGCTAACTGACTTACCAAAATACTAAATTCATTCAAATGCTCTGTCACTGAGTCTCCATATTCCATCCTCAAGTTATACAGTGTTTTCCATAGGAACAGTTTATTCGACAGAGACTTAGATTGGTACAAAGTCTCTAACTTGTCCCACAAAGCCTTTGCCGTAGCTTCCCCTGATACATTAAACAATATTAAATCTGAGACACACAATCGTATTGTGCTCTTTGCCTTCTGATCCAACTTCTCCCATTCTTCATTGAACAATCCCATTGGTTTAGTACCTAGATCCACCATGATCCACTGGTCTTTATCCACCAACAGGTCCTCCATCTTGATTTTCCACAACTTAAAACTCTGACCATTAAATTGCTCATCTCTATCTTTCCACTACTTGCCATCTTCTTTCACCAGCAGAATCGATCTCATAGATCACCCACTGAACAGGGTCTACCACAGGCCCGAGCGAAACCCCTTAGCAGCAAAGGCATCCCCTTGAAGCCAAAATAGCTCTAATACCAAATGTAGGTTTTAACCCCGTACAGAAATTACTTGCATACAACTTCTAAAACACATAAAATAAGCAATGCGAGATCATAAAACACATATGCACAAAGATTTTCCCTTGGATCCAAAAACTGGGACTACCAGCTTGATTTTTCAATATGTTACTTTCAATGTTACAATACATATTTATACATGCCGAAGCATCCAATACCATGGACCGAAAACCATCACATCCAATACCATGGACTAAAAACCATTGCGTCCAATACCATGGACCGAATCCATCGCATCCAAAAAACATGTGCGAAAATCATGCACAAAACCATAGGTGGGTCCGCCCAACCTAACATAGGGACCAAAACCAAAATTTCCTAGGGCGTTGCCCCGGACCACATAAAGTGAGGTTGCGGGTGCCCCTCAAACCCCCTGTTAACTATGTGGAAAGAATATAACACAACCCAACAGAGAGAAGTTATGATGTGGTTGATTTTTACCATACAGTACCTAGATTGACGATTTTGTGTATGTCATATTTTGGAAAATATTGATAGATTATTTTTAGATGTTTCAAAAATATTGTTTTCATTTTGTTGACATCATTTTTGTTTTTCTATGGCATAAAATTTGTAGTGTCTTATTTCATTTCAGCAAAGTTCTTTGTGTAACCATGGATGCCACTATTTGGGAATTTTTACTACTTGAAATTATTGCACTTATTTTTCGTTGGCTTCCTTTGTCCATGTTGATGAGATTTAAGTTTTTTTGCTAAAAATGGTGTCTTTTGTTGGAAGACCCGGTCTTTCTTACTCGTTGTGGTGACGAAGGGTTTGGATTTATTAATTTAGCAATTCATGCAGGGCCTAGTGTTTCGTTGGGTCTTACCTTAGTGACAAGGGAGTAATATCTTCCATGTTTTTCCCTTTTCTTCAATCTAGATTTAGAATTGAATGCACTTTTGGATCAATGATTCTATTCAGTTCACCTCCAAATTCTTTGGGTTTTGAGAGTTTCTTTCTCGTGAACGCTTTTACAAATATGTTTAGGAATATTTCTTTTCTTCATCATGGGGAGCAAGGATTCTTGTCTAGCTTGAAAAATTCTAGCCCTCAGACATATGTATGGTTTGTACTAAATTATGTCTCCTGTGATATGGATCCACATTTTTTACACTGTAGCAGTGATGAGATGTTTTGAAGGAGAACAATACTTCCTTATGGTGGGGTGCCACTACCGAAGGAGGATATCTTCCATAAAGGAATTTCTTTTTTTGTATTTTGATGAAGATTATGATGATTATCCCACATATGGTTACACTATATTTCTGTTGGAGATAGAGAGGAATAGTTGGGGTTTTACATTTGCACCTATTTTAGACATATAATGTTATGATGATTATCCCACATATGGGTACAATATATATTTGTTGAACATAGAAAGGAATAGTCGGGGTTTTACATTTGCACCTATTTTAGACATACAATGTATGGAAATGGGGCACTACATGAAGCATCTTCCTTTTTTTTGAATAATGGTGCTATGTTTGTTTGCTCACTAGAAGAAATATATAATTTTGAAATTGGTCAGCCTTTGAATGAACGAAGTCTTGAATATTTTGGAGATAATTGGGGGTTTAGTTGGACATTTCCTTAAGAGATATCTATGGATATAAGCAATAAATAACCGAGGTACCTCCCTTTTTGTGTTGTCCAAGAAAAAGTGCTTCTTTTGGATTCCATGGAAGTGTAGTTAAAGGTATATGATTTGGCAAGTGGGGTGTTGGGCCACCAAATTAACATACACTTTCACTCCATTTTTACCTTTATCCTCATTTTGTCACCTCATTTCATCACATTATCATTACATAACCCTATATTTCCATTACCATATGGGTTCATATTTTCATTTTTCAAAGTTATTTATTTTATGTATTTAAAGTGCATTTATGATTAAAAGTTAAAAAAAAAACATGTCTTTACTTGTACCTAAAAGTGGCTTGAGTTTGGTGACATGTGTAGGTGATTTGGAAGGTTCCAAGACACTCTTATGTGGCAGCCAAGGCTCAAATTCGAATTCTCTTGAAGATTTGAAGGAGATTTGGTATAGGGGTCAAGAATATTTCATGGAGAAAAATCATTTATAAAGGAATATGTGTCTCATATTAGTTGTAGTCATATGAAGGATTTCTGGATCTAGGAGGGATTAACGGATCTCCATTAATGAGTTAGTTTCTTATGTTTTTGTATAAATAGGAGTGCCTCCTCCATTCCAAGGAGAGGACTCTTGGAGCATGTATCCTAACTTATGATGGAATAGAATAAAGTTTTCTTTCTACAATTTTAGATAAAAATTGTCTTAATGTATTATATGAATTTATAGAATAGTTTGTCACTTTGTTCGTAAGAGAATTGAGCTCACTCTAAAAGGATCAAAGAAACATTTTATGTCATCATAGATATTATTTCATTGTAGATTTATTTCATTATAGATTTTATTTTCATTTAATTACTTAGATATTTAAATATTTTTCATCATTAATGAATGAATTATAGTTTAAATGTTATTAGCATATGAAAGGACAAACAAGGGTCTAAGTTAGGCTCTCTTCCATTTGATATGAGTAATAATTGAAATTCATTCTCTTTTTCTAGTTTCAAGTTCTTTATGAATTCTTGATTTTTGATGCTTATGAATGAATTTAGTTGAGTTCTAATTAGCATATGAGGGGAAAATCAACAGTCTAATCTAGGCTCTCCTTATATTTGGTTTGAGCAATAATTAAAGTTGATTTCCTTTTCTTTATTTCAAGTTATTTTTGAGTTTATGCAATGGTAATGTTATTGGAATAGAACTATGAGGAAGGACAATGAGGACCTCCTAAGTTAGCAACCTCTTCTGTTGCTTTCTATACATCACATGCTAATGCTCTTTAGTTTCTTTTCTTGAGGATAGTACTGTGGGGACGGATAGCCAGGTCCTCCCAAATTGAGAGCCTCTTCCTTTGTTTCTTGCATCTTAAACTAGAAAATTTTCAGTTTTAGAAGTTATTTATAATATGAATTTCCATTTCCATTCTTTATTTCCATTCTAAATAAACCTCCTACAACAGTCTCATCTGAGGTACCATAGATTTTGGGTTGCTTCTAAGTTTATGGAACACTCGGGTTGACAAATTAAATGATAGGGATTTAACAGAAAATTAAATCACCCAAAATTTTGGTGCCATTTCTGTGGAAGAAAACTTAGATGTAACTAAGTTAGGAGGATTGTTTAGGAAACATTTTCTTTTAAGGTCATTTTCATTTGTGGTTAGATGCATTTAGGCATTTTTCATTTAATTTTATTTGCATTTTCATATACAAAACATAAAACATTAAAATCAATAACCCCCATTCATTAAAAAACAAAAACAAAAACAAAATAAAAATAAAAATCCAATTGCCAAAACAAGATCTGCAGAGCTCGGTTGAAGAAAAAAAAAAACCTAAAGATCACATTCAAATTTGGTTTAAACTAGTGAGTCTTCATTATCAAGTCCAAGAACTCATTAGGGTTTACTTGTCAAACTTGGAACTGCGTGTACTCATGATCTTGTTGTGTAAATGGATGCATCGGAAATTCTCTTATACTTAAGAGAATTCTTGAATTTTGTTTCAATAGAATTGGAATAACAAATAAAGAATAAGTTTTTGTGATTTTTAGGATAAATTTGAAATTTTGTGGTGCAGTAAGAACCACCCATTTATTAACACTTGCAGGAAAAATTTGCAATAAAGCAAACGATTGTGAATGAGGAGCACAAACGAAGGTGGAAGAATCATAGTTTTAGGTAAAAGATCGATTCTTTTCATTTTATGTTTTGCATCCAAATTTGTAAAAGAGAAGAAACAACTAATACAAACTTGAGTATGCTCTCGTGTGCTTTGTGTGATCTAGAGGATCAAAAAAATAATTTCCATGTTAGTATATCTTCTTGTTAAAAAAAATTTGATTCTTCTCTTTCAATTATTTGTTCTTTTTAATATATATATAATATAATATATATATATATATATATATATTATATAATATTATATATAATATATTAATTTAAAATGGGACATAAAAAATTTAAATGTTTAATTAAATTTAAATGAAACATAAACAAAGTTTAATGTTTATATATATATTATATATAAATTATATATATATTTAAAAGTGAATGGAACAATGTAGATTTAAAGAAAAACAAAACAAAAGAATTTTCTTATTTAAACAAATTTGAAATAAAAAATTAGTTTATAACAACAAAAACAAACAACATTAAAAACAAAGAAATAATAAAAATAAATAAAAACAACAAGAGCAAAATGAGAAATAATGCAAATTTAAAACAAATTAAAAAAAAAAAAAAAAAAGGTCATGGAAGCCAACGAAGCAAATTGGTGCAAACATTATGTGTGATTTTGAAAAAATGAAAGCTACCTATGGATTCTCCTGATTTAGGAAAAAAACAAATTTCACCCAGCAATTATGTGAGGAGAGGCGAAATTTGTAGTGGTTCAAAACATCAATTTTAAAATGCATATTGTGATCAAATGAAAATGAATATAAAAAATCTAAAACATGGGTTCTTCTCAGAATGGGGTGATTTATGATTATCATGTAAAATTTCCTCAAAATTCATAATCGTTTGATAGACTTTTAGGGTTCTCTGGAGCCATATTTAGTAGGTTGCGTGATAAAAATGTGGTTTTCAATTAAATGTAGCCAGCAGCCAAGGCCAAGGCCAGAACTATCCAATGACCCAGCCACAAAACCATGGCCAACCACCTATCAACGTTGCCAAGCTGCACAGAGAAAAATGAATCATAAATTTAAAAAAATAATAATAAACAAGATTTTAATAATCAAATAACAAAATTAATTATTAAAAACAAAAAACTTGAAATTTTCAGAAATGATATTTTTCTCCATGCTTATACCTGCAACAATAATATATATATATATATAATATAATTATATAATATATATATATATATATATATATATATATATATATATATATATATAATATATATATATAGATATAGATATCATGAACATTTCCCAAACTTTTATAGAATAAAAACTGGTTAAAAAAATCCACTTTCTGCGCAAAATGGATGTGTTCAAAAGATATGAAAAATGGTTTGGAAAATATTTTGGAATTCCATTTTCCTAAAAATCTTGGAAAGGATAAATTCAAAAGTTATGATAAATGATTTGGAAAATATTTTGCAATCATATTTTCCTAAAAAACTTGGATTTAGATTGGCCACTTGTTAAGTTTTTATTTCAATTTTCGTTTCTTGAGTAATTAAAATTTCCAAAATTCCATCAAATTCATAAGTGTGACTTGTGATCTATTGGTAAGTCATTCAAATTGCATAATGGAGGTCATTAGTTCAAATCTTGTGGGGATTGGAATTTGTTAATTACTCTACAATTTTGACACAACATTAATTAAAGAACAATTTTTCCACCACATGATAGCACAACATTCGCCAATATTGCACTTTCTTTGCCACATCACCAGTCAAACAGTCAACGTGTTACATCATCCATTTTCCATTTCACTCGCTGCCACATCACTATTACACAGTCATCCTCCATTTTCCAGCTCATTTTTCAACATTGAAAATGGATCAAGAAGAAGAATGATAAGGGTGCTTCATCTACAGGATTATTGTTTTGAGAAATGCCTTGAAGAGAATCTTGTAGATGGAAGATTGAATCCTGAAGACATGCATTTTTGTTTCATAAAGTATTTTTATATGATCATGTTTCTTTGAGTCTTGTAGGTACAGTAGCCAATGACATCACAAACTGGAAAAATTTATGTTAGGTCTCATCCAAAGAAGATAGAGAATATTTTTAGATGTAGGAAGGGCGTAATCCTGCAACTGAGAAACCTTATGACAATCTTCACTATTTCACCCAAATTTCAAATAAGCACAACTTTCTTATACGACAACAGATTTCAACGATTTAAGTTTCATTGGAAGGATCTCGACAAGATCTACATAATGTGAAAGATTTGATTAGAATTTGAAATAGTTAACGAATGAAGAAATTTCTGACAGGATATAACAGGTAAAATGGGGCACTAGTTTTAACATAGGTATAAATTATTTCAGTTTTTGTTTCATGAATTTGTTTCATTAGTACCAATTCACATTTTGTTTTTTTGTAAATGTCATAAATAAATAGATTGATCACCTCTCTATTATGATAAACTTGCATTTCGTTGTAGTAAAAGTACTAAGTTTTTGCAGGTTCCATGAAGATAAACAAATGACCACAAGCAAACATTGTCTTTTAAAGACCCCATTTCAAGCATGAGGACATGCTTTTGGGTAAGCCAAGGGGGATAATGTCATCATATCTATAAAATCATTAAAAAGCCTCTCAAATATCACATTTCTTTAGAAAGAAAATGATCAAAGCAACAACAAAGATGAAACATCAGTGTATGAGCACATGATGTCAGATTAGATCCATCACTTGCAAGCCTTTCGAATGCCAATGCCTCCATTGAATCCATGCTTCTTCAGTCAATAAAAAATTCACCTCATTTCCCTTTAAATGCATCATTTTATTCCTCCTTTTTCATTAAATAAAACCTTCATTTCATTCTCACTTTTTCAGTCAACAAATTTTCCTTCATAGTCATTTTCATGCCTCATTTTCAATAACCTGTAACCCAACAATAAAACATTCAGCTCCTCTACAAAGATGATTTATTCCATTTCCTTTTCATTTTTCCAAAAAAACATTGATCCACTGAAAAATTTCTCATCCATAATCCTTCAAAATTATTCTTTCATGCTCGAGTTAGATGATGGAGGACTCCTTGAGGCCTCCCTTCTAACAAGTCTTGGACTATTGACATCAACACATTATCTAGGCTCAAGGCTAAAGTCATTAGTAGTACCTTGAGGCCTGTATGCCTTAATGACAAGCTCTCTCACCAACAATCATGGAAATACACCAATGTCCCTTGATCATTGGATATTGCAAGTGGCTCAACATCAGCTCATCTATTCGCCCTTCATAAGATGTATTTAGGTACCTTGGCACTCGTTAATATTAATGGTGAGTTGCCTCGCATTGGTTAACGACATGCATTAATGGTTGATAATCCAATTACTTCTCTCCATCCTCGACATCGACACATTTATTCATATGATAAGAATTGTATTATCGGTTTTGTAACGATTGAAGACTACATCATTTCAGAAGTTTGAAGCAAATCAATTTGTCATAATAGCAATAAATATTAAAACCTTTTCATCAGCAAAAAGAACACAGAAGAAGATCCAAATTCCTTTGTTTACATACTCCATGATTCAACAACATCAAGAGCCACATTCTTCAGTATAGACAATGCATGCACATTGAGGGTAAGTGAAGATATGTGGTTTTCTAATTTTTAGTCATGCAATTCCTTAAAATGCTAGAAATTATCACTTTATAAATTTCCTCACTTTCTTTTTCACATTGTCATATATCTAGTTGAAGGGGGAATCCATGTTCATACCTCATATACACATTTCATGATATATATCACATTAATATTCCATTATCACCTTTCATATGCCATATATGTCCTTTATACACATGTCATCCTAACCAACATACTTTTCCAAACAACTACTATTGCATTATGATTCAAAATGTTACATGTTTTATGAATGATGATCATAGAACGAATGGCTGATTACATGTTTTCAAAGTCTTTTGGTGCAAAACAAAAATAACATAAGTGTTGTTACACAAGAACCAATACTAATAAAATTTGGTTGTCACACAAAAAACCAACCAAAGCAATATTTTGCAATCAAATATTTTTCAAAAGGACACTTTGCAAAACGAAAATAATTATGTGAAGTTGAAATAAAAATTAACATCGTCCAAAGTTCATATAAAAGCAAGGAAATTCAATATAATAGATTACATGAGGACATGCAATAACTTAAGTTGGACGGTATGTTGGGCTGCCAAATTAACATACACTTTCACTACATTTTCACCTTTATCCTCATTTTGACACCTCATTTCATCACATTATCATTACATAACCCTATATTTCCATTACCATATGGGTTCATATTTTTATTTTTCAAAGTTAATTTTTTTTTTTTTGTATTTAAAGTGAATTTATGATTAAAATTTTGAAAAATAACATGTATTTGCTTATACCTAAAAGTGGCTTTAGTTTGGTGACTTGTGTAGGTGATTTGGAAGGTTCCAAGACTCAAATTTGAATTCTCTTGAAGCTTTGAAGGAGAATTGGGATAGGGGTCAAGCATACCTCATGGAGAAAAATCATGGATAAATGAATATGTGTTTGATATTGGTTGTAACCATATGAAGGATTTGTGGATCTAGGAGAGATTAGCAGATCTCCATTAATGAGTTAGTTTCTTATGTATTTGTATAAATAGGAGTACCTCCTCCATTCCAAGGAGAAGACTCTTGGAGCATGTATCCTAACATATGATGGAATATAATAAAGTTTTCTTTCTACAATTTTAGATATAAATTGACTTAATTTAGTATATGAATTTATGGAATGGTTTGTCACTTTGTTCCTAAGAGAATTAAGCTCACTCTAAAAGCATCAAAGAAACATTTTATTTCATCATAGATTTTACTTCATTACAAATTTATTTCATTATAGATTTTATTTTCATTTAATTACTTAAATGTTTCAATATTTTTCATTATTAATTAATGAATTTTAGTTTAAATCTTATCAGCATATGAAAGGACAAACAAGGGTCGAAGTTAGACTCTCTTCCATTTGATATGAGTAATAATTGAAATTCATTCTCTTTGTCTAGTTTCAAGTTATTTATGAAATCTTGATTTTTTTTTATGCTTATGAATGAATTTTAGTTGAGTTCTAATCAACATATGAGGGGACAACCAAGAGTCTAAGTTAGGCTCTCCTTCTATTTGTTCTGAACAATAATTAAAGTTCATTTCCTTTTCTTTATTCCAAGTTATTTTTGAGTTTATACAATGGTAACATTATTGGAATAGAACTATGAGGAAGGACAACGAGGACCTCCTAAGTTAGGAGCCTCTTCTCTTGCTTTCTATACATCACATATTGCTACTCTTTAGCTTCTCTTCTTGAGGATAGTACTGTCGGGAAGGACAACTAGGACCTCTTAAATTGGGAGCCTCTTCCTTTGCTTGCTACATGTTGAACTAGAAACTTTTTAGTTTTAGAAGTTGATTGTAATATGATTTTCCATTATTTTGTTTCCATTCTAAACAAACCTCCTAAAACAGTTTCGTCTAAGGTCCCATACATTTTGGTTTGCTTCTATGTTTATGAAACCCCTGGTTTGACAAATTAAATGATAGGGATTTAACAAACAATTAAATCACCCAACATGGGGTCTCCATATAAGAAATTGTTGATGGTGTCTCCATGTTGGAAACATTAAGGTTCCATGTTCCATCTGTTAATGGTTTCAATGGATACATCGAAAATGGAAATATATTCTCACTTGTTCCAAATGTTCATTCTATTGTATACATACCACCAATAACTGTGGCTATCATATAGCATTTGAGCATTAGAGATGTTTGTTATTAGACAATTTTGGAAATGTATAGTTTTTCCAATATTTTCAATTATGAATTTCAAATCATTGTGGTCTAAATTGTGATGTTTTACTTATCAAATATTTATGCTGAGATTGAATGTTTTCTTTTGGAGATAAATATTAATTTGTATTTAATTTCTGATATTGTACAATCACTCTCAAATCTTTTATAGGAAATAAGACATTTTTGGGAAGCAATGTTTGGAAAGAAAGGGCTACAATTTTTTGTTTCCAAATTTTTAATATATGGTTTTCTTTTCCTCCATTTCTTTCATAATTTGTTGGCTGTATTTTTTATATATTTAGGATGTGTTGGTTTCGTTTACAAATTGGTATTTGGAAAATACTGGGGGTTCATTAAGCTATGAATATGGTTTTATTTACCGTCGTTGGGGGTTCTGAAAAAGAATGTCGGATACAAGAGCTTTAATTTCCTAGAGAAATATCAAGCAAGGAAATGTGCAAGCGTGTAAGTAAAAGAGATTGATTTCCTTCCTCTCGTGAGAGAACAAATTAATATTAGAGGCAATGGTATCAACAGAAAAAGGAAGCTATAAATGCCCATAGAAAGGTTTCTTACCAATGAAGGAAAATAACTTCAGTAAATCATCAGGATGTTGGGGTTGACAATCGTGAGTATCACAATGGGAAATTTGTGTTTGGAATGATAAATTGTTTTAATGTTTATTTTGTTGATGTTAATTGTGGAAAATAATTTCACATTGAGACTTTTCTAAAATTTGACTTCTTTCTATAGCTTCATGTTCTCTAAGAGAGCATTGATACGACAGACAACCAAGAGTCATCTGAACGTAATGGTGGAAATGCAACATCTCGAGATGAGAAGGATGATGCGAATGGATAATTTGTGACCATTGGTTTATTTGTTGATATTGCTATGGTTGGTGGCATGCTCAACAATTTGGAGCAATCGACTAGAAATGTGGGTTGAGGCGTTCCAAGTAGCAGCTATATAGCCAAATTTGTCAACCCTCCATAATACTTATGTACTTTATCTCTTGGAGCAGTACATGTAGTTCAATATTTTTCCCTTTTACCCATTTTTTGGTGTTAATGAAAGAATATTTATTATTGAGTGGTTTTATTTTATCTTGTATTTTTTATTGTAGAATGTTTTGGTGGCGGATGGTGGTGTTATTGTTCAATCACGTTTAGAGGTGGGGAAATCGACACGCTCAGTTAGATTTGAACCTCATGAGTTGAACTATGAAATTGGAGTAAATGGTGAACCTAGTGCTATTAAACACCATGAGTATGGAACCCTTGGTGTTTTTTTCCAACAATACTATTTTGAAATATTAATTTTGGCGTATGATTTGTTCCACAATTTATGTCCACTTCTGTGAGGTTTTTCTCACATTCTATGTTGTTTCGGTGCATTGTCTTTACAAAGTCCATGTTGAAAGATGTTATGAAACCAACTCAAGAAAAGATAGAAAAGATAGATCAACGCCTTAGAATTCAGCCTCTTCGAGGGGGCAAACCTCTTTTACATTTACATAATGGACATTCTTTGATGATAGAAATGAAAAGCGTCCTTTATCTTAAGTATGGAGTTACGGAGTTCTTTCACTTATATTAGAGCCGACATAAAATAATAATGTAAAGGGCACCATATACAAGAGTGGGTGGCTTTCATATAGGGGGCACGCACTCGCTCGCCATGTCTTGGGCCACTGACATGGGCTCATCAATTTTATAGGGGTGACTATTTACTAATACATAGGGTTACCCACTGATATAGTATAGGGCCTAACAAAAGAAGTGAGAATTATGGGTAGTCTAGAAACGATGGATGAATTTATATAATGGAAGGTGGTCGAAATCAAGGGATTGAAAAATTGCTTGTTTCTAATTTGTTTGTTGATAGTAGCATGCTTTCTAGGATATAATTTGTTGGGGATGTTGGACCTAGTGTCTCTCGATGTAACTCTATTGTTAATGTTGTTTTCCATAGAGAAAGGCTAAAAACATATCCTTTCCAGAATGCACAGGTGCTTTCTCTAATTTAATTTCAGACATTTTGGACATTTGAATAATTAATTTGATTTATTCTATTAATTCATTATTATATGTTGTTTATAACAATGCTTAATTGAGTATTGGATAGCAACCATATTTTCAGACAGGGAAATCTCTATTTGTTCCTCAAATTTTGGTTGGAGAATTCAGTAACCACCAAAATTTATATTCTCTCTATTTCGAATTGGTTGGTCACTTGGAAAATTGAGTTTTCATTGTTAACATTCATGGTTTTTACATAATGGTTTTTATATTTTGGTGCATAGAACGAACTTGTTTGTAGCGAAGTTAGGGGATTATATGTTCATGATACCATGGAAATAAATGATGTTTCTCATGTCGCAACTACCTCGGTTATTTTTTATCATCGCCAAGTTTGAATGGTTTTTGGTATGGAAAATGGATTTGAATTTTTTTGTTTTAGTAGTGACATGCTTGAAGAAAATAGAAAATTTTGTTCCAGGGTTGATGATTTCTCTGTTGTGAAAATGTGACAAGTGTGTAATGAATTCTATCTTAGTATACAAGTTTTAAGATGGAATGAAGGGCCCATTTGTAAAAGTTTTAGGGGGAGAAAGGCTCACATAGTTTTTAACATTTTAACATGGATCTAGGTGAAGAACTTGAAGTTATAAGAGTTTTGACACAAGTGGAAGAAATTCTAATAGCAAGGGTGAATCGAATACCACAAGTGTTGAATGATCGTGGTGGTCATTATAAATAACTTTTCCTGAAGATATATCTACAATTGCAAAGAAACTTCCTTGACGTGTTGAATAGCTTGATTATGTTATTGTGAGAAAATGTGGTGTTCAATCAAGATATTATGAATGCTATGTGAAGAGAAAATATGTCATGGATGCCTTACTTTACAAAATATGTATGGATAAATATTACAGAGATGTTGAAATTGAAATGGATTATGTTACAACTCTTCCAGAAATACCTACTGATGTGTTCAACATGATACAACATGTTAACAAAAATCTAGATGAACCAAGTAGGTTTGAAGAGGACATAGAAAGAGACGCTGGTAATTATTTATGGTTCTATCCATCATTAATTATATCGTGCATATTGAATGATTGCAGGGAAGATGATCAAATACAAAGATTTATTGAAAATGTTGAATCTACAGATGCATAGACTAGAAAATGGCTAGATATTGGACTATTTCTTGTGAATGAATGCAATACAGTGTTGAAGAATCTAGGGAAAAGTAATGTAGTGTGATTCTCCATTACTTGATAACAATTTGTGCAGTATTTTTAATTTTGTTGTTATATTATACTTCTTCTTATTATTATTAGTACATATGTGTGTACTTAATCAAACTACTACCAAAACATAAAAACAATAACACAAGATGTTGGCTCTCTGCTAGGGCCAAAACCTCTCTACTCTTGAGAGGAAAACCATTTAGTGAATTTATCTTATTGAAGCTTCTATTGATCAATGTGAAACCATATACCCCTGACAACGAGATCCTCCAAGCACATGTCAAGTCTCCACTCCTCTCTACACCATATACCCTGACACTTCTTCCGACACCCTGTTTCCCAGCACTTCATCCTCCTTCCAGCACTTCATTCTTATTTGAACTTGTTAGTAACCTTATTGTACTTACTCTAGAGAATATGCCTTTAATGAGACCCTTTTCATATGTTGATTCATTTCTCATCTTCACCAATTATGAACTTGTAGGATTACAATATGAGGATAGTTATGATAGCAGGGACAACCTCTTTACCATCAGACATGTTACTATTTTCTCTATGGTGTAGACCTCCTCCTTCTTTGTTTGTGAGAGAAACTTATACACTTGAGTGAGGGGCCTTATAGTCCTGCTTAAATTACCCAACCAAATATATTATGTGACTGTGAATATAGTTCCATTGTGGCTGTAGGAAGAGGTTTGTTTCTTGCACATGTGATTGTTCTAACCTAGAAAATGGTCCCTTCAACTTCGGTCTACTCTCTTCCTTGTACGCTGCACTAGAGGCTCCTTATTTTATCCCTTTATTACAATTTTAACTTACTTCTGTTTTACGTTGATTTCAAAGATGAATTATGCTTTCTTCAAGGGTGAAATGACTCTTATATATAAGAGTCTACTCCTTCTTTTAGGCCAACTAGTCAACTGTATTTAGGCCAACTTGTCAACTTCATTTAGGCCGACTTGAGGACTCCTTGTGACTTTTCTTGGAGGTATTCTCTTGACCATAATACATACACATATAAGGTATAACATGCCCTTAAGGCCTTCAACTTATTCTTTTGACTATTTACTTGCCTATAACACTTTAAATAGTGCTAGACCTATTTCAATGAGCAAGAAACTCATTGAAATATATTATAAAAATAATTTTTCATTTCTTTAATAAATACAAATATCAAAAGTACATTTAAGAATATCGAACCTAGTTACACTTTCCTTCAACACTCCCTCTTAACTAGGTAGGTATTCATACAACATTACAAGGTGTTTGGCTATTATCAATATTGAAGAATTCACATAAGAGAAACCTAATTAGCAATCAATCTATTATAACATCATATCCATCAACATTTTCAAAGTGCAAGGCCTTGATTAATAGCTCCATCTCTTTACGACACCATGAGCTACAATGTTGGCGAGACCAATGATTTGTAGACACCTTCATAATTGTCTCTCAAGGTACATACCCACCCGAGTGTTCTGTGAGTATGACCTTCTAGGACTATTCATATCTTTGGTTACCAACCCTCAAAGAATATCCTTCCTCTTTCCTACACTTGTCTTGCATTCCCTACACATCCTCAAAGAGTATTGGATGCCAAATGATTACCTAATTCTCCAATTCTTTCTTCCCAAGTGAAGACAAGAATGTTGTGTCTATCTTGTGTCTACATTTCCATTCATGGCCTTCATCTAGACTTATGGTTGTTAGTCCTCGTCTAGTACATGACCCATGAAATTGGAAACAAAATTGTCACTCCTTTGTAATCAAGGGTGATTCAAAATTCCATCTCAATCAGGGACTTGCTAGAGCTCCTTATTAACTAGGGACTCTTTCCTTCATCAGCAGATTCTTCTTTGTGGGTCCTTCAGCTGCTTGATCTCCTTCCCTTCTTGATGTCATGAAGTCTTTCTTCGAACTTCTTCTAGGCGGGGCACCATCCATTGATAACTTTCCTTCTTGGTTTGTTATGTCATTGCACTGTGGAAAGTGACTATCAGGTTTTTCTTCTCATCTTGGATATTCCTTTGTCATCTTGTCCATGCTTTAGAATACTCTTCTCATGGATGCTTCATTGGACTTTCCTGATTACATGTTTTTGACCTAGTAGCCCATCATGACTTCATCCTCATATTGCTTCAACATTTCCTTTTCTTTGTTGGATGGATTTTTCATCACGACATATTTGTAGAGTATAATCACTTATCTACACCTTTATATCTCCAAGGCCTTCATAGGTGTCAAGGTCCTTTCTTCCTTTATTAGAATTGTCTTGCCTTCTTTCGGGAGATATCTTTCAAGGCATTATTGTTAGATAGTGATTCTTGGTGATCATGGTATTCTTCACATGCTTGATCTCTTTCTTCATTTGCTTCTTCTTAGATAGATAGGTCAACCATCTAATGCTTCTTGTGAGAGAATTCCTTCATTGATTTCTTTCTAGACTT
Organism: Pinus taeda; assembly: GCA_000404065.3. Lineage (NCBI taxonomy): Eukaryota > Viridiplantae > Streptophyta > Pinopsida > Pinales > Pinaceae > Pinus > Pinus taeda. The sequence goes on along the minus strand of APFE030691908.1, from coordinate 2,264 downwards.
CTCAGCATTTCTTCTTTCTTCTTAGTCAGCAATCTTATGGTCCTTATTTGAGCATATTCCTTTGTTGACCCTCAGTTCATTGTGGTACATGCCTTTGAGCATGTTCTTGGTGAAAGATATTCTTTCATGCTCCATCATGTTATTTAACTATAACCATGACTTAATAACATACAAATGATAACATGACTTAAACTTTGATGCATACATACCTCATCTTGATTCTCCTTTGATCATCCTTTGGTGTGGCCCTTCTTGCTTCATTTTAGCGTGCCTGCATATCATAATTTTCTTGAAACCCATGAATGGGATTCCCAATGAGCCATCTGCTTTGGTTCATGAACCTTCTTTTGAAGATTCGATCATAGGATCTTAAAGATCCTTTCCTTGAAAATGTTTCCTTTCTTTTGATGATGTAGGTCTTCTAAGATTCTTATCATGATCAATTTTCTTTCATCATGTATGAGGTCCTATACTAGGTATGCTTCTTCTACATGAATATCTTGAGTTATATCTACCATGCTCTTATATTCTAGAAGATATCTCTACTTATGCGTTTTTGTTCATATCATAAATTCCACATCTACATGAGTATCTAGAACTCTATGTACATTATGTTGCTAGATTCTAGAGGATGTTTCTAGTCATGCAACTTTCAATTTATTCCTACATGTTCGTATTCTACTCAAAACTTTGAAAGAAGTATAGAAGTAAATATTTTGACCTAGTCATAGTAGAGATCCGGAGGATCTTCCTTATTTTTATTCTTTTCTTCTTCTTTCATCTCTTGAGTTCTGTGAGCTTCTTCCTTCTTTCTTTTGTTGTTTTTGTCCTTCTTAAGATTACGACAATTCCTTTTGTAGTGCCCATATTATTGGCATCCAAATCATTGGACCTTGGACATGTCTTTGTTGTTTGTTCTTTGTGGACCAAACTTGCCAAATTTACAATTTCTTTTGGCCATGGTAGAAAATCTTTGATCTTTTGATCCCACATGTTCTTTTTCCTTAAGTTTCGTTTCCTTTGTTCTACGTAGAGACCACATTTCATTGAGAGTGGTTGCTTCCTTCCTGGCATTTATGCTAGATGTGAAGTTTCCCCACTCCTTAGGTAGAGCATTGAGTACTACAGTTGTCACCTCTCTGTTAGACATCACTTCCCCAAGCTCTTGAAGTTGATCTCTCATTTTAGGGATTTTCATGAAGGAGCTATTCCTTACTTTGTTATCTTCATCTTGTATAATTCATTCCTTAGAGATATTACTTCTTTAGTTGTGGATACCAAAATACCTCTACTAGCCTATCATAAATTTATTTTGATGTCTCAAACTTGGAGACATAAGGAATGAGAGAGTCTTTGATTGATTCTATCAGAATCCTTTGAGCTCTTATCTCATTCTTATTGTACTTGGCTAAGGCTTGAGTCCGTTCCTTAGTAGGGATAATTATATTCCCTTTGACATGCTATAGGGGTTCATTCTCCTTAAGTAGTAGATAAATCCTCTTCTTCCATGCAAGAAAGTTATTGGTACCTACTAATTTATTGCTTTCCATTTAGAAGGGGACATGTACTTACTTGATAGATTTTGAGATGTAATGGGTTTTCTTCCTCCTTGAAGGCTTGATGGCTTACCTTCCATGGATCTTAATGTTCTTCAAGTTTCCTTCTCCAAGTGGACTTGCTTAATGATTTGATTGAAAACTTCTAGCCTGATGTAGGTCTTTCTTCAATATGCTCTTCTTTGTATGTGCCTTTATATAAGGTGCTTTTTCTCACTTTGTAGATATTTTTGATGAGTAATGGATTGTATAACCTTCTTGACTTTGAATTGATTAAGACTTCTAGACTTGATGCTTCAACTTTGTAGATTCTTCTCCTTGATGAGTCACCTTAGCTCTGATACCATGTTGAAAAATCTAGGGCAAAGTAGTGTAGTGTGATTCTTCGTTACTTGATAACAATTTGTGAAGTATTTTTTACTTTTCTTGTTAGATTATACTTATTGTTCTTCCTATTAGTGCATATGTTTGTACTTCATCAAACTGCTACCAAAATATAAAAACAGGAACACAAGATGTTGGCTCTCTGCTACGGCCAAAACCACTCTACTCTTAAGAGGAAAACCCTTTAGTGAATTTCACTTATTGAAGATTCTATTGATCAATGCCAAACTCTAGACCCCTGACTAAGAGATCCTGTAAGCACAAGTCAAGTCTCCACTCCTTTTTGCACCATATTCCCCAGTACTTCTTCTGGCACTTCGTCCT
>APFE030691899.1:0-11146 GCA_000404065.3 Pinus taeda | reverse complement strand
TTTTTATGTTGTTGGATTATATGCCTTAATTATGATAATTTTTATTGTTTAGAATATCTACAATGCAACATTAAATTAGAGATATAATGTATGCTTCATTCAATATACAAATAATGACATTTGAATTCATTTAATCATGTAATTTGTTCATAATGTCATTGTTTTTTAATTTTATGGTTGAAAAAATTCCAATCTCTTTTGTATCTAGCATGTTATGGTTGAAAACATGTTGAATTTATACTTAGGAAGTAAAAATGTTATTCTACCAAAAACATTAGTGTGTTTTTTCCTCATAAACAAATTTTTTTGGCACATAAAAATTCGGTTTTACTAGCATTTTTCAAAAATGTTGAAAATTGACCCTAAAAAAAAATCATCATTCGAGTATCATTACTTTTTCATTTTCAAGGTGTCTTTTGCACTAAAATTTCATTTTCACTACCATTTTTATAACATTTTCAAAATTGATCCTAAAAAAAACCATTATTCCAGTATACACACTTTTCGTTTTTAGCACTGCTTTTGATGTTTTTTAGGTTCTTTTGGCCAGAGTTCCTATTTTGAGTTTATAGTTCCCGTTTCAAAGTTTACATTGTTTTCTCCAAACTTAGTGTAGAAACATGTTGCACCTTGACTTCCTTCCTTTGCTTATGAGTAGGCAAAGTCTAAGTCTGTGATTTTCCAATCAGCGTAACCTCATTACAGAAAAGAGCAATAATTGTTTTATTGCGATTCAAGAAATCTTGCCCCAATATCATGTCAAAACCATTCATCTCCATCACTGTGAAGTCCAACAGACCTTGACAGTCTTTAATCTGCATAGGCACTTCGTGTGCAAAACCTGCCACTTTAGCTCTTGATTTCATTGCCTTGGCATCCACATTCAATGGGAAAATCTTCATTCCAACTTCTCTTGCTACCCTGCGTTATCATGAAGTTATGTGTGGCCCCCGTGTCCACTAGTGTTTGGATGGTCTTAACATGAACCATCAAGTCTACGAAAACTAGATTATGAATCCATTATTTCTCCATAACTTTAGAATGCATACTTTCCTAGTCTCTGTAATCAGCTCTAATACCACTTGTCACATCCCCAATTCTTTTTTCGTAAATTGGCTTTAATGCGGCATTGGCGAAGCACTTAACTTTTTCATTCGTTAACATGTTTGCCAAATGATGCCTAACATTCACTTCATTAACCGTATTAAATATTTAATGTGTGGAATAGATTAAATAACATTCATCAATAGAAGACACTTAAAACATATGCAAGTAAGATTTTTATTATCAAATTTGTTTTTACATTCACCGGGAGGAAAACCTTCAATTGCCATTATACAGGCTTTCACCATTTAACTGTCGTGCAGCTCAGCCTCTGGTTGCTGTACCATTCAGATTTACCTGAATGCCTTCATTTACACCTTAAACGTTACCTGGGTTCAAGCCTGCATAACTCGCTGTGCAGCCTCATCTATGACAACACTTCACTGTGTCAAATATTTGTTCGGTGGGCCCTTGCTCCACGAGTCGCCCTTACCGCACCTCCGAACAATCCTTCAAACGTTGGGCACCCACCCCCTACTGCGACCTCACACGACTGTTCAACCGATGTTTGCCCGAACGCCCTACCGCGACTTCAAATGACTTCTCACAACCATGACCTCGCTTGGTAGGTGCAGACACTTGTGTCGCCGTTCCATGACTCGCCTCCATGTTAAGCCTTTAGTCCTTCCCGTCATGCGGGCTCATCTGCCATCCAACCCTTTTCTACCGTAGATCTAGTATATGTGGAGCTCGCCTTACTTGATGTCTCCATTCTCCAACTATCCGCTGAGTTCTTATATGCTTTGTCAGATGTGTGGGGGTGTTTGGCCAACCCAACAAACTCATATAACTCACGTCAGTTCACCTATGTAACATGTCAGTTTTCCCATTTTGTTAAGTTGGCTTGTCGGTGGGGCACGCCCTCGCAGGATCGCCCACACTATAAGTTTGCCCGGCAGCTCATCATCCACACCTTGCTCCACCAACTCGTCCAGTTGCTCTCAGCTCGTCGCCCACGTCTATGTCTCGCCCTCGCTCGCTCGGTGGGCATGCCCATGCTACCCGATTGTCATAACAACCTATGGGCGTTACACCCCCCGTCTCTCTCTCTCTCTCTCCCCTTTTCCCTCCCTTAAATTTGATTCCATTGTATTGTGTTTAAAAAGTATCTAAATTTAAAAACTCATTTGATTTTAAAATATGAAACTTATAATTTGGATCAATCATGTCAAAAAAATACAATAATGAAAAACTTAAAAGAATCATGCACTATATTTCTTCTATTAATGTTAGTCACCTTGCTTTCTCTCATCACTTGGATCCTTAGTTAAGATGGATTTATGGTGGTTCTTAATAATATTATTTATATTATATAAATTTCACTTCATTATATACTACCATAGATCCATCTTAAAGACAAATCTAACATAAGCCAAGAGAGATCCAATTTCTTCATGTGCAATTTTTTTTTATGAGTTTGACATTATTTAAATGTTTTATATAGTTATTTTTTTTTTTTAGATATTTGGGTCGACACAAGCAAAATGAAAAATTTCAATGAGGAACACCCTTAGACATCATACTAGGCTATAGAATGAGCCTCTCAGCTCAATAAAAGAATTCTCATTTTTTATTGTATTAAACATTGATTTAATCTCTATGGGAATATTTTTAGTATTCTCATTCTTAATTTTATTAAGACCTTGATTTAATTTCGATGGGAATATTTTTAGTAGTGGTGAGGATAGATAGTTTGATATATCTCAAAGCTAATTATAACCTTTTTGCTTATGGATTTAATTAAAAAATGTTATAAAAATTAATTAAAATAAAATATTTTGATTGTGAAATAAGTTATCGTTATTGGGCATGTGGTATTGATAAGCTATGTTATTGTGACAAAGTCTATTTTCAATTTAATAATATCCATGGTAAAGTGGGGGTGAAAATCAACGGTTAAGAATCTTGTCATATTGTTATAAAATATTTTGATTGTAAAATAAGTTTTGTTTTTTGTGCATGTGGTTTTGATTATCCATGGTATTGGCCCATGGTATTGTAATAAAGTCTATTCACAAATTCATAATATCAATGGCAAAGCACGGTTGAATATTCATGGTTAAGAATCTTGTCATATTGTTATAAAATATTTTTATTGTAAAATAAGTTATGATTTTTGTCCATGTGGTTTTGATTATCCATGGTATTGGCCCATGGCATTGTAATAAACGATATTTACAAGTTAATATTGTTGTCTTTAGTGCGACCTTTTGGAGTTTCCAGTGCCGATAAACACTATTTACAAGCTAATATTGGAGATGTCACTAAAGACAACTTGTTAATATTATCCACGGTGGAAGTGAATATCATTGATTAAAAATCTTACAATAATGTTATAAAATATTTTGATTGTGAAATAAGTTATGGTTTTTGGCATTTGGTATTGGTAAACCATGGCATTGGCCCATGGTATTGTAACAAAGTCTATATTTGGACACGAGGGTTTATATTAGGTTTAAATTTTTATTTGTTACTTTTTGTTTATTACCTTTAACTTTTTAGTAATAATTGAGCAAACATTTAAATATTTACAGTCATCAGAAATATCACTTTTAAATTTTAACTTTTTATTTTTTTAATTGAGCCAACATTTAAAATGGTTTAAAAGTACTTACATTACACCTACACATCTACCCTATAATAACCAGAATGCCGTTTAACCCAATAAAAATTAAATATTAGAAAAAATAAAAATTAAGTCATTAATAATTAAAATTTATATTTAATCTGAATACATATCATTAAATTTCCTTAATATTTTTCCCAAAAAAGCTCTATCCAACATTATCCTCCTCTTAAACAACAAATTTAGATACGCCAATGGCGTTGGACCCACTTTCATTATAATTCACAAAGTTAATTGTATATAACCCTCACGCGGAAGACATTCACGCATCCTTTGTTTAGATCACTAGAGAATCTGCAGGTGAATGAACCATACAGTACGCAATTACGTGTCTTAGAGTCGTGGACTTAAATCTCAAGAAAATTCTTGACAATGGAAGTTGTTGGAGCAGACATGCAGAGTGTTGCAACGGCAGAGAAATGGGGCAAGGCGTTAAGCAAGGTTTTTAAGCGCGTGGTGGTGTTAACAGTCACTGCCACTCGTGATTTCGATACTGAGAGCGCCGGTGTCTTTAAAGCTACCGGTTTCATTGTAGATAAGCAATGCGGGCTCATGCTCACTAATCGCCATGTCGTTTGTCCCAGACCTGTTGTGGCCGAAGCTACGGTTCTCGATAACGAGGAGATTCTGGTTTATCCTCTGTATCGTGACCCTGTTCATGATTTTGGATTTTTCTGTTTTGATCCCGCAGCAGTTCGGTTTATGGAAATTGAGGAAATCCCTCTTCCACCAGAAGCTGCAGCTACTGGATTGGAGATCCTGGTGGTGGGTAATGACAGTGGCGACAAGCTTTCGGTTTCTGCAGGAACCCTAGCCCAACTGGATCGACCGGCCCCTGTTTACTCGCCGATTAACTACAATGACTTCAATACATTTTATATGCAGGCAGCTTCAGGGACAAAAAGAGGCTCAAGCGGGTCACCAGTAATAAATTGCGAGGCACAAGCAGTTGTATTAAATGCGGGTTGTAGACAAGAAGGTTCTTCTGCATATTATCTTCCATTGCATTGAGTGGTAAGGGCTTTGCAAATTTTAGAGAGGTGCAAGGATGAGTCAGACACTCGATGGAATGCAGTCCATATACCTCGAGGGACACTCCAGATGACTCTTCTTCACAAAGGATTCGATGAGGCACTTAGGTTAGGGCTTCAAGGCGAGACTGAAGAATTAGTGAGAATGGTTTTCCCGGAAGAGACAGGAATTCTGGTTATAGATTCTGTGGTGCCAAGAGGTCCTGCTGACAATCATTTAGAGCCAGGCGATTTACTTGTCAGTGTCAATGATGAGACTGTCACTCATTTCTTGAAGTTGGAGACAATTCTCGATGGTAATGTTGGAAAGCCGATAAATTTAGATTTTGAGAGGGGTGGTGTTCCCATAAAGATTACTTTGGAGGTCCAGGATTTACATTCTATAAGTCCAAACAAATTTTTGGAACTGAGTGATGGCATAATTCATCCTTTATCCTACCAACATGCTAGGAATTTCTCCTTCAACTGTGGTCTAGTGTACGTTGCACAACCAGGGTACATGTTGTCCAGAGCAGGGGTTCCTTCTCATGCTATCACTAAAAAATTTGCAGGGAATGAAACTACAAGGGTCGAACAATTTATATCTATTTTGTCAGAATTACATCGAGGATCACGGGTTCCTCTAGAATTTTTGAAACATCGAGATCGTCATCGAACGATGGTTGTCCTTGTAACTATTGACAGCGTGATTGGTACGGAGAACATCAACTATACACTCGAAATGACGAGAGTGGATTGTGGAAGAGGATGCCTGCAATCTTGCAAATCCCATTTTCAGTAGATGAACAAGTTGGCGGAACGGAAGTTGATTCACAAAACTCATTATGAGTCGAGGATTGAAAAGTATTGTTAGCAATGTAAGCGGTGGGGGTGATATGCCACAGTTCCATTCTTTTGTTTCAGACTCTATCAGTATTGACAGAAACAAGGCGAAGAGGAGGGCTAAATGATCATGATGAGCCGGGTACAACTCTAGAAATTCAAACCCCACCTTTAGAGGAAGCCATAAAACCAAGCCTTGTCATGGTTGATGTTGATATACCACCATTTTCAGTGCTTCATTGTGTGCGGAATAAACCCCTTCCTCAAACCGGGGTGGTCGTCTATCATTCTAAAACCATATGAATAGTTGCGATTGACAGGAATACAGTTCCCACATCTGTGGCAGATGTCATGTTATCATTTGCTGGATACCAAGTGGAAATCCCTGGGCAGGTTATTTTTTTGCACCCTGTACACAATTATGCATTAGTTGTTGGAATTTTCTGCTGAATTCCATAATAAACAGACAACAAAAAAAATGCTTTGTTTTTGCTCTGTTTCTGCACAGAAAACTGATTTTTTTTTTTTTCTGGAAATGGTGTTGCAGCAACAGGATTCGGTGTTGTAGCAACGCGGAATAACACTTTGTTTCTGTTAACATAGAAAAAACAGAAAATTGCTTACTGGAATTGGTGTTGCAGCGACACAGTTTGGTGTTGCAGTAATGCTGATTGTGGTGTTGCAGCGATGCGATTTTTGACATCAAGTCACTCGGTGTAACGGCAACGCAGTTTTGACGCTTGGTGTAATAACAACTAAAATAGTTGGCGTCAAGTCACTAATAGACTTATAGAGTAATAACAACGTGTTTTTGACACTTGGTGTAACAACAACTAAAATAGTTGGCGTCAAGTCACTTATAGACTTACAGAGTAATAATCAACGTGTTTTGATGCTTGGTGTAACAGCAATAGAAAACAAGCTGAACAGTAAACTTGTATTCATAAATAGTAAGCAAACTAATACAAATATGTCTTCCTCTTGACAGAGGGATAACAAACAGGAACACTTCAGTTCCAAAAATCAATTTTCTCTATCTCATAAAATTGCAGGTTCAGCACTGTTGTGCATTTACAGAAGAGACTCACTATGTTCTTCTAACCTTCTCTCTTTCTTTCAGAGTACAAAAACAAAACTGTTGTTCAAAATCTCTTACACCTTACTCTTAAAAACAAAACTGCTATTCTTTACATTTACAGGGAAAATATCTGAGGTTAAAACAATAAACTAACCAAAATATCTACTAACGCTTATCTCTATATTAATTACAGAAGACGGTGATGCCTTTCTCAGTGGAAACAAGTCGACAGTCTGCAGTGGTATTCAATTCTTAATTTAATGCGCATTTAATGTGCAAAATATCAGTGGACTTTGCGGCATCGGACAATCTGAAATATCTGCTGAAGATCAGATTCCAGATCAATAGTTATTTTGTTGCAGTTGGAATTAAATTCCAACACTCCCCCTTAATTTCAACTACTGCTTACCCAGGGATTTCCTAAAATGATCAAAACTTTTGTTTGCTAATGGTTTTGTCAAGATGTTAGCTAGTTGATCTTATGTTCTGCAGTGCTGCAAAACAATTTCAGCATTGTTAACCAATTCACGTATGAAGTGAAATTTAGTATCTATGTGCTTTGCTCTTTTATGAAAACAAAGCTTTTAGACAAAGCTGTTGCTGAGCTATTGTCACAGTAAATGGTTGTGCCATTTTCCTGTTCATGACACAAATCTCTGAGAACTCTTCTTAGCCACACTGCTTGGCATGCTACTGTTGTTGCTGCCACATACTCTGCCTCTGTTGTTAATAAAGACACAATTGGTTGCTTCTTGGAAGCCCATGAGATGGCTCCCAATCCTATATGAAACACATATCCTGATGTGCTTTTCCTATCATCAACACTTCCAGCCCAATCACTGTCAGTGTAACCTGTCAACATGAAACTTTCAGAAGAGGAGTATAAAATACCAAACCCCTTCATTCCATTCACATACCTTAGAATCCTCTTGGTTGCCTGCCAATGAGTCTCCTTCGGTCTTTCCATAAATCTGGAGATTAAACTCACAGCATGCATAATGTCTTGCCTAGTTGCAGTCAAGTACATAAGGCTGCCAACTATGCTCTTGTACAATTTTGGATCAAAATCCTTGCTGCTGTCTTCTTTGGTCAATTTCAACCCTACTACAGTTGGAGTCACAACTGCCTTGCTGTTCTGCATGTTAAATCTCTTCAACACTGCTTCTACATATTTATCTTGAGAAATGAAAACACCATTTTCACTTTGGTCTACTTCAATTCCAAGAAAATATCTTAAGAAGCCCAAGTCAGTCATTTCAAATTCATTTTTCATGACTGCTTTAAAATTAGCAATGAGAGAAGTATTATTGCTAGTAAAAATAAGATCATCTACATATAAAACAACAGTAATAATCTTACCGCCATTCTCCTTTATGTAGAGTGTGGGTTCACCATCACACTTATCGAACCCATTCTCAACCAGATAAGCATCTATTCTACAGTACCATGCTCTTGGAGCTTGCTTTAGCCCATAAAGAACCTTCTTCAGTTTGCAAACTTTATGCTCTTGGCCATCAACTTCATAACCTAGAGGTTGTTCAACATAAACCTCTTCTTTTAACACTCCATTCAAGAATGCAGATTTAACATCCATCTGATAAATCTTCCATTTGTGTTGTGATGCAATAGACAACACTATTCTGAGTATTTCCATCCTTGCTACTAGGGCAAAGGTTTCATCATAGTCTCTGCCTTGTTGCTGCTTGTAGCCTTTCACGACAAGTCTTGCTTTGTGCCTGTCAATCTTGTCTTCAGCATTGCTTTTGGTCTTATAGACCCACTTAACTCCAATGGCATCTTTGCCTTCAGAGAGGTCCACTAACTCTCATGTTTTACTCTTTTCAATTGCACCAATTTCTTCATTCATTGCTTCAATCCATTTATTTTCATTTACAGCATCTTCAAAATGAACTGGGTCATCAACATCACAATATAAAGCAAATAATGAATTCAGACCGGTATTGGTACTTACCTCTCCTTGTTCATAAATCTCATTTAGATTTCTGAATCTTGGTCTTCTTGGTGTGTTTGGAGTTCCATCCGAACTTGAAGGTATTTCAGATCCCTGTGGTGTGCTTGAAGAAGCACTTCCTTGACTTCTTAAGGCTGTTAGAATTCTAACTTGTGGTGTGGTTTGCTGAATTTGTTGTGGTGGAGGAGGAACCACCAAGGAAGGATTATTTGCTGCTGTCCCTTCCTATTCTTCTTCATGAGACACAATTCTCTTCACATTCACTGTTTTTTCTAAACTTCCATCCCAAGCTTCATCTTCAATGAACTCCACATCTCTGCTTACTATCAATTTCTTAGTGGATGGATTATAGAGTTTGTATGTTTTTGACTCATCAAAATAGCCAACAAATACACACTTCTCCCCCTTACTGTCAATCTTTTTCGTTAGCTGATCCAGTACATGTGCATAAGCTACACAGCCGAATACTCTCATGTGAGTGACAGTTTTCTTTTGACCACTCCATTCTTCTTCTGGTATTTTGTTCATGACAATTTTAGTTGGGCATCTATTCAAGATGTAAACTGCGCAAGTGACAGCTTCTGCCCAATACTCATGCAGTAAGTGTTTTGCCTTCAGCATACTTCTAACCATGTCAAGAATGGTCCTATTCTTTCTTTCGGTAACACCGTTTTGCTGAGGTGTATACCTTGGGGTGAACTGTTTTTGTATGCCGTTCTCTCTGCAAAAACACAAAAAGTCTTGGGAGATGTATTCTCCTCCTCTGTCTGTTCTGAGCACTTTGATGTAATTCCCACACTGCTTTCAACAATAGTTTTGAAGTGGTGGAATTTCTCAAACACTTCACTCTTATGTTTCAGCATATACACCCATGTCTTTCTAGTGTAATCATCAATCAAAGTTAAAACATATCTATTTCCGGAAAATGATGGTATTTGCATCGGTCCACACACATCAGAGTGAACAATTTCTAAGGGTTCTTTTGCCCTTATACTCTTTCCTGCTGCAAATCTTTCTTTGTGTTGCTTGCCCAAGATGCAGCATTCACAAAGGTTGTCTGGTTTTTCAATCAACGGCAATCCCTTTACCATTCTCTTTCTGTGCAATAGATTCAGGCCTCCAAAATTGAGATGTCCAAATCTCAAGGGCCATAACCAATTCTCATCTTTCACTTGTTCCTCAAAGACTTCTTGTGTTACAGCTGCAACAGTTCTTCCTTCCTTCAAATCTGCCCTGAGTTTGAGATGAAATATTCTATTGTTGGTCATCTACACTTGTGCAATGATCTTCTTACTTGGAGGTATATCTCTGATTGTACACATATCATCTTTGAAGAACACGTTGTAACCTTTGTCAATGAGCTGCCCAATGCTCAAAAGATTACATTTCAGCCCAGGTACATAGTATACCTCTGGCACAATCATCTGTTCTCCATTTCTAGCTCGGATACTTACTCTGCCCTTACCCTTGACAGATATCTTACTATCAGTTCCTGTTGTTACCTCAGATTTCACATTTTCATCCATATTGTCAAACATTGCAATATTTCCAGTCATGTGATTACTACAACCTGAGTCTAAGAACTAAAAATCTTCTTATTTGTCTTGTGCAATGTTACATGTTAACAACACATTCTTTGGATTCTTATTTTCTTCATTTGCAAAATTAACATTCTGCCTACTATTCATGTCATTTTTTTTTTCTACATTCATTGGCATAGTGTCGATATTTCTTACAATAATGACATTGGACTTGGGATTTGTCATAGCTTTGTCCATGAGATTACTGTTTGCTCGAACCTTCATCTCGGTTCTGATTGCGGCTCCTTCCGCTTGTGCTTGCAGGATAATATTTGCCTCTGTTTTGGCTTCTTTCACGACCTCTGTTATTTGCTCTGCCTCTACCTTTTCTTTGGCTGAAAGACATCTGAGTCTTGAATGCTTGCTCAAAAGAGAAATCTGTTCCTCTACTCAGTCTGTGTTCATAAGACATAAGAGAAGCACGCAGTTCATCTACCGTGAACTGTGAGAGATCTTTTGTTTCTTCTATTGCTACCACAACAGCTTCAAACCTTGAGAGTAAACATCTCAAGATCTTCTCTACGATCCTTCTTTCTTCAAGAATTTAACCATGAGATATTATCTGGATTATCAACCCAATAACCTGAGTGAAAAATGAATCTATTGCATCAGATTCCTTCATGCTGAGTGTTTCAAAGTCTCTCCTCAACATCTGCAACTTTGTAGTCTTCACCTTCTCCATGCCTTGATAAGCAGTTTTGAGAATATCCCATACCTCTTTGGATTTTGTTGCTGTTGTAATCCGTGGAAAAACACTTTCATGTACTGATTGGAAGAGAAAAAATAGGGTTTTGGCATCCTTCTTCTTGTCACTCTTTGTCAGGCCAGGGTAACTCCAGAATGAATGAGTGAGAGAAACTGATTGATATTATTCATTAGCTAACATATATTTATATACATAAATATGGCGGATCAGTTCATCTTTTGGATGAC
>APFE030691890.1:0-36666 GCA_000404065.3 Pinus taeda | reverse complement strand
AAGCATTGAGGACAACGCTTTTTGAAGGAGAGGGGCATGTTAGGCCCCTATACTACTAGTGTAACCCTTATTGTTATTAGTACAACCCACTTATTATATTGATGTACCCACATAGCACCCATATTGTTACTATTGTACCCCATATAAGCCCACTAAGGTTACTATTGTGGCTTCATATTATTATTGTTAGGTCGGCTGGGTTATATTGTGACTCCTTAGACTCCTATATATAGAAAGGAGGTTTTGTCATATGAATCATCCAAGAATTGTTCATTTATGTAATGTAAAGGAGGTTGCCCCCTCGAAGAGGCTGAATTCTAAGTCGTTGATCTATCTTTTCTATCTTTTCTTGAGCTGGTTTCATAACAATGCATGCAACCAAATGCTTGCTAATAGAATCCTTGATAATCTTCTTTGCTTTGACTTCACCATTCTTATACTTTGTCTTCGTGGCAGCCGATGCATTTGAAGGAGGTTCATAAATTTTTCCCTGCACATACTCCATAACATCCTGCTATTCCAAAGTCAAATCAAGAGACATCTTCCATGCATGATAATCAGAGTTATCTTTGAGCTTGTCATCAAGATTGAAGTAAGATGTGGAGGCCATTGACCCTTGTCCTTGTCCAACAAATCTCAATGATTGCTCCTTTCACACTTGCTTGGGCTTTGTCCTCACTTTAGCTTCGATACCATGTTAGTTTTAGATAACAATGGTATGTTCTATGCTTAAGAGCAATTTACTTCAATTTTCTTATTAGCCCAACATCAATTTCTAGATTAGCAATCACATTAACATGATAGTAAATGCAAATAGAACATATATAAAAACAGTACAAGACAAGCCAAGACAAGAGGACACAAGATGTGGCACATGCCAGGGACAAACCCCAATATGGGGAAACCCTTTTGTCAAGTCTTCTTATTATTCTTCAAAAGTTTAGTAGAGACAGAGAGTACAATATACAAAATTCACTGCCCAATCAAAGTCAAATATGTCCAGTCAAACAACGACCATAGGAAGCCCTAAGCAGAAAGTCAATGCCGGTCAACGGGGCAAAATTTCTCCTCCAAATCAGCTCGGTCAAACCTAGTCAACTCGGCCTCCAACAACAATCCAAATCAGCCCAAAATAGTTATGAAAATGACAGTCAAACTCGGTCAACGCAGAGGTCAAACTTGCAGTCAATTCCCTGCTGTCAATGCTGGTCAAACAACTTTGTTTGCCTCTATTTATGTGCCCAAAAATGCGACCTGCCCAAACAGAAAATTCCCCAAGAAAAACATAGTGAAGTTCGGTCAACTGCAGCGCGGTCAACGTTGGTCAAACCCTTCCTGCAATTTGGTCAACGCCCAAAACAAAAAACTCATTTTGTCCTTCGCACATGTGGAGAGAGAGAAGGCTGCCCTGAAGTTGTACGACCCAATCAGATGAGGAGAGAGAGATATGTGTGAGAATGAATGATGTCTAAATGATGTAGATGCACCTTCTATTTATATGCAATGTTGAGGATGAATAGACGTGTCTTTACATTAGTTCGCTGGCCGACCTTCACAATTTGTCCATAAACAAAATAAATTCATAATTCCATTTGTACATGTCAGAATGAGATGATCGTTAGATCAATCCTATACCTCTTGGAAAGAGGAATCCAATAAAAATATCAGCTGCATCATATGGGCTGTCCACGGTGGAGTTTGGCCCTAGTTACCAAATTTAACAAATTTTCATTTGCATCATAAATTTCATCTCGGATGTACAAGTCTGTGACCTCATGTCTCATCTTGTCTCATCTCATCACATAGAAGAAGAATAATCCACGACCGACAATAGGGGAGATCGATTAGATCCTCCAAACCCTACGAGCCTCTAGGTCAAGTTCCATGACCTTCATCTTAGCTGCACCAACACATCATCCATCTCATTGCATCTTGTCTTAACTTGTTTCCTTTGATCATCAGCTGATCAATGATGTCAATCTAAAGAAGAAGAATCATCATAGGGGGCTTTGGCTACCACCCTATATCCATAAAAAATGGGGGAGATTAATCTGCCACCCTAAATATCTGATAAAAAATAGGCAGGGTACCACTTACCATGAAAGGTAAGGATCACACATATCCTTACTGTCTGTTGATCTAGACAAAAGGCAAGATACCACTTACCATTAGAGGTAAGGATCACACACATCCTTACTGTCTGTTGATCTAGACAAAAGGCAAGATACCACTTACCATTAGAGGTAGGGATCACACACATATTGTCTAGTGACTATAGGCATGATACCACTTAATGTAAGAGGTAAGGATCACACATATTCTATTGTCTGCTGATCTTCCAACCTTGATCCTCAAGAATCAAGTCGTAGAACATTTGCATCCTATCAGTTGGGAAGGATACCACTTACCAGAGGTAAGGATCACACACACATCCAAGTTTTCCTCACCCACACATCCAAGTTGGCCAGATGGGTGGCAATCCCAACAAGCCCAGCTTATGGGTTGGATGCATACTGGGGTATAGATCGAGGTAGGATCGCACACACACCTGAGTTGGCCAGATGGGTGGAAATCCCAACAAGCCCAACTTATGGGTAAGATACTGGGGTATAATTTATAGTAGGGGAGATACGACTTACCAGAGGTAAGGATCAGGCACATCCTACTGTGACAATATGCAAGATACCACTTACTATAAGAGGTAAGGATCACACGTATCCTATTGTCAATGAGGTCCCTCAACCCTAGGAGCTGTCCGATTCAATTCCTCTCCTTGGGTTGTCAGACAAGGGGGAAGAGCATAACTTAGTGTCCTTGATCTCCTGGGACCCTTACTCGATCTGCTGGGACCCTTACTCGGGAGGGTCACATCCATCAGTCCAAGTTGCTCTCTAAAGACCAAGAACTTCCCTTTTGGCGAATCCTTGGTGAGATTCGAGAATATCTGCTATGTGATGAAGTCTAAGTGCTCCTCTCTGCACCATATCACATATATAATGATATCTGATCTCAACATGTTTGGACTTGTCGTGGAACACGAGATTCTCTACTCTTGTTGTAGCAATATATTACTGTTGTATTTAGAACTTGCTCAAACATCTCTCCAAAGAGCTTCCTCAACCACACTCCCTCATAGCTAGCCATGCTGGTAGTAATATATTCATCCTCGGCTGTACTCAAATCAACAAACTTTTGTTTCTGCCTCAACCAGGGAAGTTAGGGCAGACCCCAAGCTACAACAACACCCAAATGTGCTTTTTTTTCAACAATATCTTCAGTCTCAGTCAATCATCAGTGTATCCATCAAGCTTTTGATAGTGTGTCTCAGTCCATGACACGTAGATATCTCAACACATATTTAGCAACAACCCAATAAACATATCTAGGCTTTATTTGGTTCATGCTACAAAGCAAGAATTCATCTGACTGCCAGCTCATCATGGGATCCATCAAAATCTGAACTTGAAGAGGAGTCTCTCTCAACTGCTTCAATGTAAAACATTATGCCAATTCTCTGTCAACATACTTCTCTTAACAAGGAAGACCTCATAATCTCTTTTAATCTCAGGATGTTGATCATCTGGACTCAGTGGTCATTTATAAATAAATTGTCAACATATATAATCAAATATCAGAGACATGCTTGCAACCTTGAAAGAGGTTGGTGTCTGCATCAAGCGATCATCAACCGAAGTATGCCAAGAGACCAGAGGGCTTGTGCGTAGCCATATGTAACTTTCTTCCATTTGTAATGAATCTCATCTCATGTGCCTCAAAGCCTTGAGATAGCTCCAAGTATGCTTCTTCCTTGTATACATCATGGAGGACACTAACTTCACATACATCTGATAATAATGCATCAGGGAATGAGAGCCAAGATCTCATCATAGCCCTCTTATTGAATGCATATTCCTTATTCTTGTTTTGGTATCATGGAAGCATTTGGCATTGCAACAACTTTGTCATCTTAGAATGGTCCTTGCATGAAGGACATATTGCTTTCATCATCTCACCAGACTGTTGCATTCAACTAGATAGTCTACTCCCTCTGAATAGGAAGCCTCTTCAATCATAGCCATCAATTTGTGGGTCTCCAATCCTTCCTTCGAGGTTTGGGCTCTTATCCATTGCCATTCTAATCACGGGATGACTTTACTCTACCAAATGTACCTGTTGATCCCAGAACAAGAGCAAGAGCAATAGAAGCAAAGTAAATAAACGTACCAGATGTACCTGTTGATCCCAAAAACAAGAGCAAGAGCAATAGAAGCAAAGTAAATAAACATAATGAAAGTGTACATGATGATGATGCAAGTCTTTCTTTCTTCTCTAGATATGAGAATGGGTCCCTCATTTTCCTGCACCAACTCCCTCTGAGAGCCAAATCTTCTGCAATGCTCCACATCATGACGATCCTTAAAAAGGATCTGCTTTCCTTGACTACATCCTCATTCAAGAAGTTAGTGAAAGATTCAGTCAAATATTCATGCAGGAAGAATGAACAATAGTCTAGACTCCAAAACAATAAATCTAAATGGGAGCAATGTCACAAAGAAATAACATAAGACTTATAAGTACTTATCTTTAATGAGGATTATCAACTACCACTTGATCTGGCCTCCAAGTATCGCCGATGTCCATCAACCATATGTCAATATCCTCTTCAAAAGAGATGCTTCCTCATGAATACCACCTTTTTCGGCTATCTCTTCCATCGACAACCAAGTCTAGCCATCAATGACCACTGAATTTGCATCATGATCATACCCTATTCCTAAGGTTTCTCTAAATCTATCATAGGTATTTGCTTCTTACTGATCACATCATAACATGAAGAAATTCTGAATCACACCGGGCGCTTTCCATATCAAGGCCATTCTGAGGGTTTCTCACAAACCCTAAACTTAATTGTAAGAACAAGGATTTCCTTCAAACCCTAGCATTCTTTTAGGTCTCTACCCTACTTGATCAATTGGTGTCTTCATAAGGGTGATCTCAATGACTTTTCTTCAACCCAACTTTGATACCATGTTAATTTTTAGGGCTAGATTGTTCTTTGCTGTAGATAATTGCATTTATAAACTTATTCACCATTTTCATATTCAATTCACCCGATCACATCATATCATCATTAGCAATTATGTAGAGAGAACAATAACATCAACAATTTAGTAGAACAATAAAGAGCAACAAAAGAAAAGCATACACAATAGAGACACCAGGATTTAGGTCAGAGACCAGGGCAAAACCCCACAATGGGGAAAACCCAACCAAATTCTTCTTCTATTAGATATGCACCAATTGTTCAACTGAGATACAAAGTACGATAAGAATGAGATACATCAAGCCTCCTAGGGCCAACCCAAGTCAGTTCACAACTTCGTTTGTGAAGTGAACAAAACAAGTCTAAGAGAGTTGCTATACAATCACATCTGCCATCCATCATGTTATCATTGTCATCAAAGGAATTGACATATCATTGTTATCATTGTGACCAATCCAACACGGTCACTGCCAATCCGAGTTACAACCATATCAAAGGATACTGTTATCAAAAGTATCATTGTCATCAACGTTGTTCATTAAGATCATTGCCATCAAGTGAATGATATCATCAAAGTCACAACCATGTCATCATGTCATGAACAATGTTGCCATGTCACTATCATTATGTATCAAATGCAAGGTCACTTGTCACCATGTATATTTATTGAGCTCACTGTCATATAAATATTGTCATACCAAGACATTTAAGGGGTACTCTGCCACATGATGAAATCTTAGGCCTACATTCATCAATACCTCTGAGAGAGAATTTGAGTCATGGTGAGGCAAATAGTGAAAGCCATATACACTGTATCCTACAACAAGTTAAGTCAACCTCATAGAGTATAGAATATAGGACAATCTCCATCTTAGAGTATAGAACAATATGACACGCACCACAAAGCGATGACATTGAGACAGTCCGAGCCACATGTACACCAAGAGCAAGCCATTGTGAAATAATGTGCACCGCCTCTGTATAAAATTTGATGCCACACAATATAACAAGGCCTCTGAATAAGATTCAATGCCATGTAACGATGCCACTGTAGAGAGTTCACTACGATGTACTTATCCCATTGAATGTAACGATGACACTCTATAAAAAGCGAATCACTGTGTAATAGAGAGCGAAGCTTAGTGAAATCAAAAGCGAGCTACTGTGATAACAATACGAACCACAATTAAAATGTAAACCATAAATAAATCAAATGTGATCCAATGGAAGATATAAATGTGGGCCTCAGGAACAAACGCGACACTTTAGAGAATAGATGCGATGCCTTATATGATGGAAGTGATGCCTCATATGAATGATGCGATGCCTCACATAGTAGATGTGATGCCTCAGAGTATAAACAATGTCACCATGATATGCATGTGGACCATGATGCCCAGAAACAAAGTATGAGAAATAAACAAAAGCGAGCCTTAGAGATGCGAACCGTAGAAGTTATAGTACATGCCATAGATATTAGATGCAAGCTATAATAAAAAGTCGAGCCATGGATAATTCCAGAGATATATGGTGAGCATCAGTCAAGTATGTGAACCATCATATATATGAACCAAAGAAAGATGTGTGAGCTAGCTTGTATACAATATGAGCCACTATTTATTAGAACAAACCACAAAGGTAAGCTAACCATAAAGACATAGGCTAATCTGCCTCAAAGCAATGAATTGATACACCAAATAATGGTGGATTATTAACAATATATAGTTGTATCCCCATTTGAATGGACACGACTTATGGTTAGGTCGTCTTGAGGCCGACATGAGATCTTTGGTGGGAAACATAAAAAATTGAATTAATATATTTTCTAATTAATCAAAATAATATTTCTCTTTTAATAAATTTTTTCTTTATCCAAAATAAGTCTTCTTTAGGGCTGTAAGGCTTCCTTTGAGGCAGGAGGGTTTCCTTTTGGGGAAATTCATCCCCAAGCTGCCCAAATTTCAACAGGCATTAAACTTGATGTGATTTCAGCAAAACTTGAAACTGGGTTGGTCTTACACCAATTTTCTACATACACAAACCGTGAAGATGAAGAAGATCAAGAATTAGAGCCATCACAAGGTCTAGAGCTAGGAGAGACTACTCCAATAATATCTTGTCATGCATTGGTCGACATCAAATATTCCATAAACCCTCTAGATAGAAGGATATATTAAATGGAAGAAGGTAACAATGTTGATTGATTTAGGTAGTACCCATAACTTCATCAATTATAGATTTGTAAAACTTCTTAATTGCTTTGAATAATCTAGCACCAAAATTTCAAGTATTGATTGTAGATGGAGGTACCATAAATTGTTCAGGGAAGTGCCATAATGTTAAGCTGAATATGGGGATTATTTGTTCGATAGTCTCATGATTGCAATCCTAATGGGTGTGCTAATGTTGTCTTAGGGGTCCAATGGTTACAATCATTGGGCATAATGGCCTTTAAATTTCAAGATCTTTTCTTGAGATCTTCCCTAGAAGGAAAGGTAAATGAGCCAAGAGGTATCCAAGGGAAAGCCTCTAAAGTGATAAGCTCTAATAGCATGGCAAATTTGCGAAAAAAGGGATAACATGGTGTAATTGCATAATTGTGTTCATCAGATGTTCAAACATCTATATCCTTTGCTCCAATGGATTTCTCAAAAGTTATCAACAATCATTCCATGGTATTTCAAGTGATGCGTAAGGGTCTTCCACCTGCTTCAGATCAGGACCATGCTATTTGTTTGCAACCTGGAAGTGTACCACCTAACATTAGGTCTTAAATATCCATGTGCATAGAAGAGTGAGATTGAGCGTATGGTTCAGGAAATGTTAGAGGCTAGTATTATTCAACCTAGAGAGTGTTCTCTTTTCACTAGTGTTGATGGTTATGAAAAAGGACGTTCATGGCGTATGTGTCCAAATTATGAATAACTCAAGAAAATGACAATCAAAGATAAGTTTTCAATTCTTGTCATTGTTGAATTATTAGATGAATTGCATGGAGCAATTTTCATTACTAAGTTGGATCTTCGTCTGAATGTCATTTGATTAGAATTAGGGAAGAAGACATTCCCAAAACAGCTGTTAGAACACATGAAGGTCATTATGAGTTTTTTGTTATGTCTTTTGGAGTTACCGATGCACCTTGATCATTTCAAAGATTGATGAATTCTCTTTTCAAACCTTTCCTTGGAAAAATTGTGTTACTATGTTTGTATGACATACTAATCTACAACGAATCTTGGGAAGAGGATGTACACCATGTTGTTAGGGTCTTAACACTATTGGAATAGCAACAACTAGATGCCACTCCTTCTAGGTGTGCCTTTGGGGTTCGGGAAGTGGAATATTTGGGTCATATTTTATCCCATAAGGTGTCAGAGTAAGGAAATTTATTAATGTCCAATTGATGACCACAAAAATAGGTCAATGGGATTGAGAAGAGTACTTTCCATATGACTATAATGTGGGAGTGAAAGCGCATCTCCTAAAAAAATGCTAAAAATAACATATAGAGAGGATGAAACCAGTGGTAGTGTTCCTGCGACATGTATGTAATACACTGTGGTATAATACAAAATACTTATTATTCTGCGACACAATACAAAATAATAGGGGCTTGCTAGAAGGAAATGAGTAAGAGATGGTAAGGTTTGGCAATGGAGTTAGAGATGTCAGGGGCTTATGTGTTTAATGATCGATGGTGAGGGAGGCGAAATCGGTACAGGTTGATTATTGAAGTACTATGGTGCTAGCAGTGGATTTGACCGTAAAATCTTGGGGGTAATGTATGAGCAAGGGATACTCCTATCATCCCAGGTCGAGAGGAAGAAGCTCTGAATAGGTCTCTAGCCGCTGTCATGGGATTGGGAGGTAGTTGGACGTGTGAGGGGTACCTTGTTCTGGAACTATCTAGAGCTGGTCCCCCTGGTGCTTTGAGACCCTGTGAACTGATGTATGGTTCGACATTGTCGAACTAGTCTCAATGGTATCTGTTGATTTCCCTGGGGGGAGGCTGAGAAGAGACTTGAGATGTCTCCCTTCTGTTGTCTGGAGCGTTTTAAACATTCTCCGGTCGCTTGTGGACCATGTTTGATGAATCCACATGAAAGTATCAGATGATTGTCCTAGTCATCCCAGGGAGGGGCATGGTGTGTAGGTGCTAAGATCTGTAGGTGAAAATCTCCCTGATGAAGAGTGCTAAGCATCACTGGTTCTAGGACCTGACAAAGGTAGAGGAGCCTCCTGATATAGATGGTGGTAATGTCCTCTAATCTCATAGTATAAGGCAAACTTAAAAACTAGGTGCGTCTTTGTCTCTAGCTCTTGTAGGTCACATTGTTGGTAGATCTTATCTTGTTGTGATATATGGTGGACCATGTTTGATGAATCCACATGAAAGTATGAGGTGATTGTCCTGGTCATTCCAGGGAGGGGCATGGTGTGTAGGTGGTAAGATCTATAGTTGAAAATCTCCCTGATGAAGAGTGCTAAGCATCGCTGGTTCCAGGACCTGAAGAAGGTAGAGAAGGAGCCTCCTGATATAGATGGTGGTAATGTCCTCTAATCTCATAGAATAGGGCACACTTAAAAACTAGGTGCGTCTTCATCTCTAGCTCTTGTAGGTCAGACAGTTGGCAAATCTTATCTTGTTGTGATATATGGTGATCCATCTCTATCTGAAGTCTATGAGAACCAACACGGAATTGTCCTAGTAGGGTCTTAAGTGAATGCATCCAATGTTAGTTTATGTAAGTGGGGCGGACTATGATGCCATCTGTTTGCTCCAAAAAGTGCTCTAGGTAGAAGGACATCTTTGAGCCCAACCTTGTCGGAGTGTGGCCCAAGTGACTTGAATGTACAATCTGTAGATATCCTTTGTAATGGCGTGGTTCAGTACTTGTTGAGTCAGTCGGGGATGACTTGACACATCGAGGCCCGAGGGAGAAACTAAACGGGGAAGGCGCTTTGGGGAGATAGGCAGGGACTGGAGAAGCTGAGAAGCCTCTGAGAACTAGCCTTGAGCTTGTCTTGACAAAGGGGGATTTGAGGCAAGAGCCTCAAATGAGAAAAGAGCAAGATAGGGATACCTCTCTCTCCTAGTATACGAGGCTCTGAAAGAGAAGACTTTATGAAGGAAAGAAACCAAATGGAAAATGATCTTGAGGCAAAATGGGTGGAGTCTGTTGAAAAATGTAACTAGCTTCGGTCTTCATAATGACATGTGTAATCATGATTTTATGTAATTGATGTAAACAAGAAAAATAAAATTATTTGGTAATGCTTGAGTCATGGGTTTCATGCTCAAGGAATTTTATTTTAGTTGAAGCTCCCATTGTGAGCTCTTAGGATTGGTCATCAAGTTGTAAAGTTTAGTAAGTCAATGTCAAGGTTTGAAGATCCATTTGGGCATGTTACACATTGTAAAAAGAGAAGTTATTTGTGTCACAAACCCTTCAAGACCTTGTCATAAGTACGTCATCATGTTTGCCTTAAAAAGGAGATGAAGATGTTTCTAGAATGGTAAGTTGGCGTACCTTATGGCACAAGAGGACCTATTTCAAAGGAACAAATCACTATATATAAAAATTAGGTCAAGCATCTGAAACAAGAGAAGAAGTGCAAAAACCACAAGGAGAGCAGTCTCATAACCAACGAAGTGAAAAGCAAGAGGAGCGAAGAGGTTTAGCATTGCTTTGGGTATTTTCTCTTCACACGTGCTAGCCACCAATCATCATTCTTGTTGGCCGAAGCCTCAAGAAGAAGTCTCCAAGTCAAGCGAAGAAGGAAAGGGTCTCCAAACTACCTCAAATCAAGCTGACATGTGCTAATTGCAGAAGTACAGTGAAGCCGAGAATCGCAGGACTGTGGTAGAAGGCTGAAATGTCAGAGTAGCCGAAGTTAGCAGTGCTAGAAGTTAGTTTGACCAAGTGTGTGAAAATTCCTCAACCGGGAATCCCACTGCAACAAATTGATGTTACTTCTCCTACTTGTTATTCCATTCAAGTTATTTACGGTGTTCTACTGTAAATATCAAAGTAAATACATTGCAACCTTCATTCTTTAACTATTATATGCGGAAACAAGAAATTGAGCAAGAAAGAAATACGCAACACATCTACACAATTGTTTTTGGACAAATGTCCTCGGAAAAACCCAATGCAGGAAACCTGGTGCAACAGCTGAGGGTTTTATTATAATGTGGTAATTTATATGAATACAATCTCTGGATGCCTTGTTGGCTATCTAGTACAGAGAATATCACTGACAAAGAGATGAGTGAGATTACCTCACACTATCAGTGGAGACCCTGGCTGATCTAGTCACTGAATGACTAGCCCTTGGCTACCTCTATGTTGTCTCTGCGCAATCGCTATGTCAGCCCAATGGTAAAGTATCAAGAGTCTGCATCGCTCCTCTCGGTTGATTGATTTGCCTCTGAGATTCTGACTTCTGCTCTTCCGGTCTCACACCTCGGCTTCCAGCTACAGAAATCGATCCCTTCTGCAAATTTCGGATCTCCTCAAGGCTCTGCGTTGCCTCTGCGTTAGCCTACACTGCCTCTACGTGGCCTTGCATGGCCCTGCATCAACCTCTTCTGGCTTTGCGCTGCCTCTCCCGAATCTCTCTCTGCTTCCTCTGTTGAGTATTCCCAGATCAGGATAAATCTCCAACCAGAACTATCCCTGCCCCTCACTGCAAAAGATCACTTCGAAATTCTTTCCAGCAGTTGCTCTGCTTCATAAATTCGATCTTTTGATCTTCACTCGATGTGTCTTCCAAACGCCCCTCAAGCCTCCTCTTATAATCCTTCTGTTGAGAACCAACGACCCAGATTAGATCCTAATCAATGGCTCAGATCATTTTGGGTTGATCCTCGTCTTCTTCTAGAAGTTTCACCCACAGTTAGATTAATACCCTTTAATTATTTTAATTCCCTAAGTTTACACTTAGGTCTCCATTAAAAATAATAAATTATTTTAATAAAACTGATTCTGGGTGGAACTTCCCAAAACGATTTCTGGGTATTGTGGAATACCTGTGTCTAAGCCTCTTTGAAAATTTTGAGACTTAGAGCACATCCGATGCTACTAGAAATCAACACTCCCTCTTAGCGAGGAATGTACTCTAGCAATGCAACCTGCTGAAGCATCACCCTTCTCTATAACATCTCCCTTTGCGTTGCTGATGTCTGACATTGCTACCCATCAACTAATGATCAAATGCTGCATCTGTACTATTGCAAACAACTCCCTCTCAAATTCTGCATCCGCGCTGCTACTCGCCCTGACACTGCCAACACTGCATTTGCGCTGCAATCTTCTCCAACTACTGCTACTACTGCATCAACAACGAAAAGCATCCCAAATTACTGAACTAGTGTTCAGAATGATACATCTGTTGCTGGAGTTCCGACTGCTGCTAGTCTCTGCGCTGACCCCTTGAAGCCTTTGTGCTGCTGCTGACTTTGCTCTGTCCCTAACGCACTGTTGCCAACTCTAGCTCTGCTGCTGAGTCTCTGGCGCTCCTAGCCACTGCAACTGTCACTCCAACACTCCTCTGCATCAATTGATCCTGGTCCATCCTACTACTTTTGATTTGGGCTCCCGTAGCAAGGTATTCATCCATGAGGTAGGTTCCTCAAGTATCTTGCCCATGTGAAGCTCTTTCGAACTACAATTCTATATCACCCCATCTCTGGGCGATCATGGCAAACTCCTCCTCTTCGATTTGTGCGGATGCAACCTTCAAATCATGCTTCTCATCTTTGTCCTTCTTCTTGAGAGGACACTGTGTAGCGTAATGACCAAGTTCGCCACATCAGAAGCACTTTATCTTCGAAATATCTTTCTTTTTCTTCCGCTGCTCCTGTTGCCCCTTGGATGCGAGCGCTGCATTCTCATCCTCCTCCTTGGGCTTCGACCCACTATTGCTGCTACCATCAAGTTTACATGACCAAGTCTCTCTTCATCTCTTCTTGTCCACATTCCTTCCCAGTCTGGCAATTTCTCTCTGCCGAGGATGCTCTGGACAAATACTTGCCATTCTTCTGAAACAAAATTCAAGGCCAACCTCACCATTTTGGTAGGTTGAGGTGTTGACCCTACAACTGCCAACTTGTCTCAGGTCTCCTTAAGCTTCGCAAGGAACAAATCTACGCATTGCCCCTTCTGCATTTGTATGGATCTCATCTTCTGCTCCAAGTATGTCTTTCTCTGCTCAGAAGATCCCTAATATAATGTGGACAAGGCATCCGACATCTCCTTGGCAGTCCCTTTGCCTGAGATGTGACATACTACATGATCCCTCACTCTGTCAAGGATCAACCTCTTGGCCTTTGCCATCTCGGACTTGTACTTCTTGAGCGGATTTGGATCCGTGGGTACAACTACCACACTGTCAACGTAAGTTTTGAGATCGTGCTCATCTAGAAGGCATTCGATCCTTGCCTTCCAGATCACATAGTTGGATGCACCCTCCAACCGATCCTGATCTCGCAACCCATTTGCTGCCATCTCTGCCAATGAAAAAGTTGAATGACCTCCTCTCCCCTTTGTGCAGTACTGGGCTAGCCTACGCACAACCTATTGGAGTCAGTAGATCTGCTACTCCTTGCTGCTGCTCAGCTAATGAGAAATTGAATTCCTTGGCTAGGAATTCTCTGAGAAGGAAATTCCCTCAAGTGTCTCTCTTCTTCCTTCTGACGTCTTTCTACCCAGCAACTGCCTGCAGAAAACTGTGTCACACTAGAAAAACCCCTCTTTGCTAAAGCTACTGCTGTGCTGCTCCCTTTGCCACTGACAATTTTCAATCTGGAAATCCTACCTCTGTATTGACTCACTCACAGAGATATTTTCCCCATGAAAATTTTGCCCTCCTGGCCTGAACTGCACAATCCTTCAGGGGATTCGATTTGCTGCCTACGCAACACTTTGACCCTCCTCTTCAGCGCTAGGCTCCTCTAGCTCTCCTCTCTTGCTTCACCTGCAGCTTCGATACCTTGTGAAAATTCCTAAACCTGGAATCCTTGCTGTATCAAACTGATGTTACTTCTCGTGCTTGTTAATCCATTCAAGTTATTTACGGTGTTCTACTGTGAATATCGAAGTAAATACACTACAAACTTCACTCTTTAATTATTATATGTAGAAACAAGAAACTGAACAAGAAAGATATACACACCACATCTACACAGTTGTTTTTGGACAAATGTCCCCGGAAAAACCCAATGCGGGAAAACTGGTGCAACAACTGAGGGTTTTATTATTATGCAATAGTTTTTCTGAATACAATCTCTGGATGCCTTGCTAGCTATCCAGTACAGAAAATATCACTGAGAAAGAGATGAGTGAGATTACCTCACACTATCACTGGAGACCCTGGTTGATCCAACCACTGAATGACTAGCCCTTGGCTGCCTCCGTGCTATCTCTGCGCAGTCACTGTGTCAGCCCAACATCACACTGTCAAGGGTCTGCGTCACTCCCCTCGGCTGATCGATTTGCCTCTGAGATTCTGACTTCTTCTCTTCCGGTCTCACACCCCGACTTCTAGCTACAGAATTCGATCCCTCCAGCAAATTTCGGATCTCCTCAAGGCTCTGTGCTGCATCTGCGTCAGCCTACGCTACCTCTACATGCCTTGCGTTAGCCTCTTCTGGCTCTGCGTTGCCTCTCTCGGATCTCTCTCTGCCTCCTCTGTTGAGTAATCCCGTATCAGGAGAAATCTCCCTACCCCTTACTGCAAAAGATCACTTTGAAATTCTTTCTGGCAGCTGCTCTGCTTAATAAATTCAATCTTCTGATCTTTACCCGATGTGTCTTCCAAATGCCCCTGAAGCCTCCTCCTATAATCCTTTTGTTGAGAACCAACGACCCAGATTAGATCCTAATCAATGGTTAAGATTATTTTGGCTTGATCCTCGTCTTCTTCTACAAGTTTCACCCACAGTTAGATTAATACCCTTTAATTATTTTAATTCCCTAAGTTTAGACTTATGGCTCCATTAAAAATAATTAATTATTTTAATAAAACTGATTCCGGCTGGAATTTCCCAAAACGATTTATGGCTAAGTCACAAGACATGCCCCTCAAGGTCACATGTCCCGTATTTCACGTGTCGAACACGAAATACGACCTAAAACGTGTCCAAAACGTTTTTTATTGTGTCGTCCAATCATGACATGCATTTTCGACGTAGCAAAAACGTGGCCTAACGTTTTTGCCCCTTAGGACATGTGTCCCACAAAAATTCACTCATAAATTTTGCACATGGTTCATTTTTTTTTGTTTTTCCGGTCAATTTTCACTGTCGAAGCTCGTTGGAGTCATTGTTGTGTTGGAAACTTGGTCATTGTTTGCTCATTGGAGTTGTTGTTGTGTTGTGTTGGAAGTTCCTTTAGCGATTCCCAACTGTCAACTTCACATCGACCTGGGTCCTAGATAATAGCGTTCAGGGTTTGGAACTCGTGGTTTGGGGCTTAAATTTCTTGTTTTTGAGTGTGTGGGGGCCAGGTCAACATTTTCTTGTATTCCATACGCCCATACCTATATAATTTGTATCAATGTATTCAAGAGCCTTTTCAAGTGTCGACTTCCATTCATGATTTTTAGCTTTTGAAATAGCTTTCTTCATGGTCTCTATAGCTCGATTCATTTGCTTGTTCTCTAAATATCCATCCACAAACATTTCCCATGTTTTGAAATTTGGTTTTTCTCCTTTTTCTAAAACATGTTCAAGAAAGACTCTGCGGCTTGCCTTTTCAATCATTCCTTTTGTGATATAGGCATCAATTAGTACATTGGGCACTCTGATATCATAACTTAGGCCATCGAATTCCCACTCTTCAAAACATTTTTCAACTCCCTGCATATCTCCAAGGTTGACCAATGAAGAAAGTATGCATATACAACCATTGTATTGTTTTAATTGCAAATTTCAATGGCTACAGAGAGTTGACTTAAATATATAGGGCTCTACCTAGTTGAAATCTGTCTTGCAATTGCCCACATTTTCCAGGATGTGCAACTTGAGTAAGTCAGATTCATATACTAGTCAATAAGAGAGCTAGAATTGCCGAGAAAGAAAATATCAGTGTTTGATGTCATATATCCAATACGCAGAATGCCCCTGTTGAGATCCTCGATTTGGTTCTCAATCTGTTTAATAAGTTAATAACATGAAGTTTCAAGAATCAACATTGAACTGTGAGCAATGAACATCATTGATGTAGTAAATTAATAAGCTAATACTATATTTCAGTAACATAAATGATAATATGGATCAAGAACTATATTCAGTATTATATAATATATATATAATTATATATATATATAATTATATTATATATATATATATATAAAACGTGTCCCTTGTGCCCTGTTTCCGAGGTCGTTGTGTCTCGTGTCTAATACTCGTATTTACATGTCCTCCGTGTCATGTGACTTAGATTTATGGGTATTGTGGAATACATGTGTCTAAGCCTCCCTGCAAATTTTGAGACATAGAGCACATCTGATGTTTCCAGAAATCAACGGTGTTGACTTGGGAAAGAAGAAGAAGCAGTGAAGAATGGTCTTGTGACTTGGTCCTGGAGAGGTTGTTGTGTCAAGGGTCTTGGTCTTGGTGTTCGTCACTTGAAGTTTTTGTAAGAAGAAGAATTCGTTTGGGTTTTCCTCTCAAGATGGAGAGGTTTTGTCCCATGCTGATTGCCTACATTCTGTGTCTCTTGTACCATTATTGTTTATTGTTTGGTAGCTGTTTGATGAAGAAGAACACTATAATAATGTAAGTCAAAAGAAGAACCTAATCTAAAGAAGTAAAAAGATTTCACAAGCAGTTATCATCAAAGAGAAATCACCTAATCCTAATGCCCTAGATTTCTCAACATGATATCAAAGCTAAGGTGACAAATCAAGGAAGGGCAGCTCATCAAGGGACACTCAAGCATTCAAGAATCAAAACTCTAGAAGGGCAACAAAGAAGATCTAGAAGATCATCTCATCCTCAAAGCATTTTGAAGGCAAGGTCTACATCATCTTCTTGAAGGAAGTGTCAAAAACCCTAGGTCAAAGAAAAAGTCTACACCAGAAGAAGTCTTGGGATCCTCACTCAAGTCATCATTAAAGAAAAGGGACCACAAAAGACCCTATCTCTACTCAAGTTGAAGATATCTACAAATCAAAGTAACTTGAAGTCTACTCATCCAAGAGAAGCAAGATCAAGGACGTTGTCATCATCATCATCAACAAGGATGTTGTCATCATCATCCAAAGCTCTAAGGTGATCTCCCTCTCTTTTGAGCCAAGGATCATTAAGGAGAAGCTTTCTATTATCATCATTAAATTTAAGGAGGCATCAAGTGGAAGAAGCATCTTATCAGGTAAGTATATTTATACATTTGATTCTATCAAAATGTCTTTTTGCAAGGAAAGCAACAAGCTGGTTGGGGCTTCAAACTTTTTAGCATGGAAGAAAAGGACATATCTGAACCTCATAGAAAATAAGGTCATGGAACATGTTAAGGGCACAATCACTAAACCTCCCAAAGAAGATGTTCGAGCACTTGCAAGGTATATGAAAGGGGAAGTAAGGGCTCAAAGTCATAGAATCCATCAAGGATCCCCTCATTCCCTATGTGTCAAAATTAGAAACATCAAAAATAATATGTGACAAACTTGTAGAGTTGTTCTCCACAAGCACTGTAGGTGAAGTAATCTCGTTAAGGCAAGAGCTCTACAAGATGAAGATATCAAAAGAAGAAGGAATAACTCCATACTTTATGAGGATATTTGAAATAAGATCAATTACAAGAATTGGGAGAGATAATGTCTGACAGAGAAATGACTATAATAGTGCTCAATGCACTACCGGAAGAATGAGGCAACTTCTCATCATGTATTTATGGGAAAAAGGAAGCTACTCCATTCAATGAACAATGGTCACTATGCAAAATTGAGGAAACTAGGTTGAAGGCAAAATTTGATGTAGGATAAAATGAGCAAACTCAAGGATATGTTGCTATGGGAAAGAGAAAGGGGAAGTTTGGGAAATTTGGTTCTCTGAAACGAAAGAAGAATATGGCAAAGGTTCAATGCTATGGATGTCAAGAATATGGGCACTATAAGAGGGATTGTCCTAAGCTCAAAAAGGACAATAACAAAAGAGGAAGGGAAGAAGCCCATATCACTGAAGAAGTGGAGGAAGTTGAAAAGAAGAAATCCAAGGAGGAAGTAAAAGATCTCATACTATGATTGAGATAGTCTTCCTCACCTAGTTCTTCTCAAGCTCCTGTTTTAAATTTTCTATTGTAAAGTATGACTATCATAGGAATCATTAAAAGCATGCTAGGATGCATCATGTTAGGAGATGTCATCATAGAAGCATACGATTGAAAGTAAGAACTCGTAACATCATCATAAATAAGCATGAAAGATATCCGTAATAGGAGACTGTGATAGAAGGATGTAGCTCTTGGTAACCTCATTAGAAGCATAAGGAGTACTTATGGGAAAAGGAAAGTCATTTAGTATAGAGCTCATCATACATCGTTCAAAAGGAGCATTTACAGGATGAGGATAATCAAGATCCTCTGATGGAATCTTCTTTGGAAGGTTCACCTACTGGTAGAAGCAAGTGTCTCACCGAAAATTCCAACTTGTATGGGATTCATGGGATGATGGTATGATGACAAAAGAAGTGAAGTAGGTCAAGGGTTGAAGTCCTTTCAATCAAGGAAGTTGCTATAGGAAAAATAGATGACCAAGAGAAAGGGATGAGGTATGTATGCATATATTTGGATAAAAGTCAAGTCATGTCATATGGTTGCAGGGATAAATGCTCTATCTTGTGAACATGATCAAAAGAAAGGATCTCCTCCTTTGGAAGGAGGCATGAAGGCATGGGTCACATATTATCTTAAGATGAAATCAACATAATAAGTTCTCATACGAAATATGAGGTGGTTGGCAAAGGAACTATGGATGGAAGTTCTAGGATGCAATATGTGAAGAAAGTAAGGAAAGATCGTGAAAAATGCAACTATGGAGAAGGCAATCAACATCCAAGAACTAAAGAGGTTTTGACTCTGATATCTCCATGGGAAAGATATGAAAATTCTGATGAAGTTTGAAAAAGAAAGAGATCCTTGACGTCATATATCTTTTTGGAGATGTGTCAATATGTATGTAGGATGTTGATGCAAACAAGAAGATGTCATAATTAAAGACCATCACAAAGGTAATCTTGATTTAATGATTCATTTTTGTAATTTTTGAACAATATCTGCATGGGCTATTGCAGGGCTGCGAAGGGAAGAGCTGTGGATGTCTTCTACAACTGATGCTCATGTTGTGGGATGAAAGACCCTTAAGGAAACATGACATGAAATAGGCAGCAAGGCACGAACGAAGCCCAGATATGGATTAATAGATCACTTTCTGATGAAAAAGAAGGATGACATGACTGACATGATCCTTGAATGAAAGTGATGGATGGTTTGTGCCCTACAAAGAAGTCCCAAAAGGATGAAGACTCCTGAATAAAGAAGAAGAAATTCATGACATCAAAAGGAGTACTACAAGTAGCTGTTCGTCCCTTGGTCTCCACCTAAAGAGTTGCTGGAAGCAAGTCCCTGATTAAGAGGGAGCTTGGTCAAGTCCCTTATTAAGAGGGATCTTGGGTATGTTTCTTTTATGGGAATGGATACATTCCTTCATTGAAATGGATATGTCCTCCCTAGTTAAGAAGGAGAGATAGATACATCATTCTTGTCTTCACTTGGGAAGATGGAATTGAGCATTGGGTAATCATCTGACCTCCGATACTCTTTGAGGATGTGGTAGGGCATCCAAGATAAGAGTAGTCGAAGAGGACCGATATTCTTTGAGGACTAGGATTCTAAGATAAGAATAGTCCTAATGGAACATACTTTGAGAGAACCCAGGTACGGTATGTTCCGAGAGAGACAATGATGAGGGTGTCTATAAATCATTTGTCTTGCCAACATTGTGCTCTGATCTTGTGGAGAGATAAAGTTGTTAGTCAAGGCCTTGCTATGTGACAATGTTGGATGATATGATGCTAAACAGATGGGTTACCAATCTGACTCTTCTTATGAGAATTCTTCAGATTGAGAATGTTTGTCCAAGTACCTTGTGTAGATAATGAATACCTGCTTAGTTAAGAGGGAGTGCTGAAAAATGTAGCTAGGTTCGGTCTTCATAACGACATGTGTAACCATGATTTTATGTAATTGATGTAAAGAAGAAAAATAAAATTACTTTGTAATGTTTGAGTTATCGGTTTCATGCTCAAGGAATTTTATTTTTAGTTGAAGCTCCCATTGTGAGCTATTAGGATTGGTCATCAAGTCATAAACTCTAGTAAGTCAATGTCAAGGATTGAAGATCCATTTGGGCATGTTACACATTGTAAAAAGAGAAGTTATTTGTGTCACAAACCTTCCAAGACCTTGTCACAAGTACCTCATTATGTCGGCCTTAAAAAGGAGATGAAGATGTTTCTAGAATGGCAAGTTGACCTACCTCATGGCACAAGTCACTATATATAGAGTGAGCTTGGCCTCACTTAGGACAAAATTCGGTCAAGCATCTAAAACAAGAGAAGAAGTGTGAAAATCACAAGGAGAGCAGTCTCGTAACCAACGAAGTGAAAAGCAGGGGGAGCGAAGAGGTTTAGCACTATTTTGGGTAATTTATCGTCACATGTGTGGCATAAATTAGTGTTTCTGCATTAGGGTTATAACAGTCCTTAGAGAAACCATTAAGGAAGCCACCAATCATCATTATTGCTAGTCGAAGCCTCAAGAAGAAGTCTTCAAGTCAAGCGAAGAAGGAAAGGATCTCCAAACTATACCTCAAATCAAGCTCACACGTGCAAATTGCAAAAGTACAATCAGGCCGAGAATTGCAGGATTGTGGTGGAAGGCCGAAATGTCAGAGTAACTGAAGTTAACAGTGCTAGAAGTCAATGTGACCAAGTGTTGACTTGGGCAAGAAGAAGAAGCAGTGAGAATGGTCTTGTGACTTGGTCCCGGAGAGGTTGTTGTGTCAAGGGTCTTGGTCTTGCTATTCGTCGCTTGAAGTTTCTATAAGAAGAATTCATTTGGTTTTTCCTCTCAAGTTGGAGAGGTTTTGGCCCAGGCTGATTGCCTAAAATTTGTGTCTCTTGTATCATTATTGTTTATGGTATGGTAGCTGTTTGATGAAGAACACTATAATAATCTAAGTCAAAAGAAGAACCTAATCTAAAGAAGTAAAAAGATTTCACAAGGAGTTATCATCAAAGAGAAATCAACTAATCCTAATGCCCTAGATTTCTCAACGGAGTTGTGGACACCGATCTTTGTTGAATAATGGGTCGTGGAATTGTTCGCTTACAGTGGATGATGCATCTGAGAAGCAGCGTCTGGACTCTCTCCAGGTTGGCCCTATTTGTGTGTATCAAGCTTAGTCCCCAGACTTCGGAGCCATAAATAACTGCGGGTCTGATAATTTGCCTCATTGAGGTGAAGTTTGGATAAGATGTCCTGAAACTAAATCTGAAAACACTGTCTCTCAATGAGGGCTAGGGAACCATATCCTTTATTGATCCAATGATGGAGTGCCTGTTGACCACTAAAGTTGCATTTGAATTTTTTTTGAAGACTCCATGGCCCAAGATATTCTAGAGCATTCCTGCACTTTGAGAACATTTAGAGTTCCAGATTTCATCAGGGCTTCTAAGCTCCTTTCTTTTCTATTTCTTCATTTTGTACTCAGATTTCGCAACCTTGCGGGGACATTGTAAACATGTCACTAGCATGATGAATAAAGCCATGTAACAAGCCTAGGATGTTAAAACTCCATCAACAAGCAAGTACACCTTGGAATGTTTTTTTTACTTGGTTAATTATTCTGACTTTCAAGCGGTGAATAATTTTCTAAGTTTTTTCACTCACCGCATACCCCAAAGCCAGGGTGATGGCTTGAAGATCGTGCCTTAGGTCTATCTCAATGTCTAGGGACAACATATATTACCATGCTAGGTCAACTATCTTTGAAGTTTCGCGGAATTTGACTAGGTCTAAGTAGGATTTCTAAATAATTAAAAGATTCCCGCAAAACGAGACTTTTTAATCAATTTCCATGTAAAGATGTAAATAAGTTGTCCTCAGAAATGTCTGGGGCATATGACTACTTGAAATTCATCCTTAGAGCCCCGACATTATAGCCCTTCAAAACCCACTTTTTCTCATGTAAGTGGCAAACAAATTCAAAAAATTAATAATGGAAACATATTTATTTATGCTTCCAAAATTAAAAGGGGAGAAGAAAAACCAAAAGATTAAAGGTGGGACACATTAAATCAAGTCCAAGTTTAAGGGGGACAAGAACAGTGACATGGTAGCCACGTTGGAAAATCATAGAGGCCAAGTCAACAACCAGGCAAAAGGGTCTTAAATTATCCTCTCAGCAGGTTTAAAAAACAGTTTTAAGAGAATTCATGAATTTGCTAAAGGTTGTAAAGGTTGAAGAGGGACAAGATTGCCACATGGGAGATAGGTTTTGTCTCCCACTTGTCCCCCACTAAAACTCAATGAGTAGTTACGTTCATACGCAACAATTTGGGCATATTTCAGCGTCACGGATTTGGAAAAGGTTGAGTGGGGACAGTTCTTGTCCCCCACTTGTCTCACCTTTTACCATGCCAGCAAATCAAAAGCAATCCACAGGCAGTTAGAAGAGCAGTACGCAGATCTATCTTGGAGACATGCAGCTGATATTTGACACGCTGGCAAATTGTCCACTACAGAAATCTACGCAGATCTTGTCAGCATCCTCTATGTAGTTCCTTACAGCACTCTACACGCAGTTTGTTGGCAGACTGTTGGCTCGTTTTACAGAGGTGTAACTCCTTTGTTTGATGGCTGAGGATTCGTTGGGAGTTTGTCTCTCTTATTACCTACTCAAGTGCACACATGGCAGCCCAACCAACTTGTACTCCTTGACTTTGTGATAGGCTGTTCATGAAGATATACGCACAGGCCAGCAGAAGGCATTCACTGCAGTTTGATTTCCACACTTGGCAGTCAGCTTAACACTTGCCATTCTACTTGCTACATTGGGATTGTCACTTGCTACACTTGTCATTGCCTCTTGGCATTGGAATCTCCTCCCATTTCTCTATTTATGTGAGCCTTGGGCTCTTATTGTATCATCTTTAGACGAGCTATTGTGCTTGGGGAAACTCTACAAGATTTTGTACTCACTTCTTTTCTATGCTAATAAAGTCAAGACTTTGGCGGTTCATTCTTGATGTGATGTTGTTCTTCTATCTTTGAGGTAAAATTGTTCATTTGTGTTTTCATTCTCTACATTTCTCGAAGTCGAAATTATTAGCTGTTTTGCCGTATTTGTGGATTGATTTATGCAAGTTATCTTGCATTGATTTTTGGCCTAGAGAGATGCTCTAGAGTGAGGAGCACTGTTCTTGGTTGAACATCTAGCCTCTTCTCTCATTGCTCAATCTAGTCCCTTGTGATGCTAATTTTTCCTTTAAGTGTGTAGTAGATTTTTTGTGTTGGAAAGAAACTTGAGCGTGGGGTAAATTCTCGGTTGAATGAACTCACTCTCAAGGCGAAGGTTGTAAAAACTCACATCAAGCAAGCATTCTCTCAAGGGCTTATCAAGTGAATTTGAAGAAGGGAGTTTCTCTACTATAGTTTGCTAGAGTCACAAATTTAAATTCAACTTTCTTGATCTATCTTATGCGCTTTATTTGATACCATCTAGCTTTTGAGAAGCTCATAGGAAAGGGCTTAGCCTTTCCTTGCTTGCGCAAGACAGTAAGTCCCTTCCTTCTTTTGTTGCATGCACTTGTTTCATAGTGTATATTATTATTTGTGAATAATCATAAACTAATTTGTGTTTCTCTGATGCCTTGTGCAAACTTATAGGAGGATTAGAGGGCTTGTTTAAGCTTCATTTGAAGGGGTTTGTTTGAGGATCAAAGAATACATTGTTGGAGCGTTCTTGTCCATCAAGCTCTTCTCTCATAGCCATTTCTTTTCTCTTGAAGACCATCGAGTTGAGTAATCAAGATCGTATTGCTGAAGAAAGTGTAACTAGGTTCGGTCTTCATAATGACATGATCTTTGTAAATGATGTAATAAAAGAGAATAATTTCTTTTTTATGCCTTGCTACATGGGTTTCATGAGCAAAAAGTGTCATAGGTCAAAAGACTTCTTTTTGATGTCTTTAGGATTTATTAATAAGTCAAAGAGTCATGTCATGTATAAAGAAGCTCTTCATGAGCTTATGTAAATGTATACAAGTCTACAAAAGTGTGTAATAGCCCTACAAAGACCAAGATCAATCCTCCATTAGCAAGCACAAGAAGTCTGCAAGAAAATCGATAAGGAATTCATCATGTTGGCTGTTAAAATTTGGGTACCAGAGGACAAGTGGTTCCCTAAGGCTTTGATCTTTGGCCTAGGGAAAAAGTGTCCAAATTTATCTTTTACTTTTCTCTTAAAGTGACTTTATAAGTGGTAAAGTCAATTTAATATAAAAAGTGACTTTATAAGTGGTAAAGTTACATTCTAATTTAAAGGTGACTTTATTAAAGTGAATGAAGAATTAGAAAGTGAAAAAGTGACTATGGAAATAAAATGCTAACTGGGTCTTTATTTAAGTGGGTGAGTTAAAAAATAGAAAGTGAGAATTAAATGCACATTTATTCTTATCCCTATATCTAAATGAATCTCAACCATTAGATCTTAGGGTAACCCAAAAGGTCATTTAGAAAATAAAAGGAGAAGAGAAGATGACGAGCATTTGAGAGAAAGAGAAGAGAGAGCAAGGAGAAAATTTCTGAGCAGTGAGGAAGTGAAGGAGAGCAACAAGAAGAAATTTCAGCAAATCTGGGCAGCGACATTTATTGGCATGCATCCCAAGGCAAAACTGTACCATAGGAGAACGACACAGATATCGAGGAAGAGGGACAAACATTTGGGCACGAATTTCGAGGCAACCGTATTGTAGAAATCCGCACAGTCCATACAGTCCACACAAGTTCTGGGTACATTTTTCAAGGCTGGCTGTACAACATTTAATGTTGTTTTATTGCTGGAAAATTTCTGTTTTGGTTATTTGCTGATTGGCACGATTTTCAAGGCGAAGTTCAAGCACTAAAATTGAGATAAGTTGTAATTTGTCGTTGCTGGAATTTTTATTGTGTATTTCAGTTTCTTTGTAAAAGCATTTTCAGAAATAAAGAAGAGCTCTCAAACTAGTTTTCCCCAAGAGTTGTAGGGGGTTTTTTCAGGGTCACATTGACCAAAAATCACTGTGTTATTTTTTGTGTGTGGTTGTCATAATTTTGTTGTATTTTATTTTTGCAATTTTAGCAGTTGTGAAATCTCTAAATTTGTGTTTTCAGAAAATTATTGTCATTTTCAGATTTTAGAATTTTTATCATGCTTGGATTTAAAACTAAATGCATGGAGTGATAAGGAAAACTGATAACCGGAGTGGGGGTTGAAATTTCTTCATGGTATCAGAGCTTGGTTGGCTGAAAAGTGCAGTTTGGGACAACAAAGTGAAAATTACAGCAAGCTGATTTTTACACAGAAAACAGAAACCTTTACCACAGATTTGAGAATTTCAGTTTGGTAGGACAGTGAAACATGTCTTTGGGTTTGAGAGTTGAAGGCAGGTTGGATGGGCAGAACAATTACATTGCGTGGAAGGAGAGAATCCAGAGCATCTTTGAGGAAGCAGAAGTCTGGGGCATTATGGTAAATACTACACAAAACCCAGTAGTAGTACCTGCTGACCCTGTACAGTTGGGAAAGTTTAACAAAAATAATGATAAGGCAAAAAGATTGATTCTGTAAGGAATCAAAGACCATGTCATTCCTCATGTGAGAGGAAAGACTTATGCACATGAGATGTGGACAACGTTGACCAGTCTTTACCAGAGCTCAAATGAAAATATAAAAATGGTCCTAAAGGAGAAACTGAAGGCCATTAAAATGGCTAAGACTGACAGTGCTACATCATACCTCATAAAGATCACTTCAATGAGAGATGAGTTGGCAACCGTAGGTGAGATCAT
The DNA here is from genome assembly GCA_000404065.3 of Pinus taeda. Lineage (NCBI taxonomy): Eukaryota > Viridiplantae > Streptophyta > Pinopsida > Pinales > Pinaceae > Pinus > Pinus taeda. The sequence continues at coordinate 10,506 of APFE030691890.1, read as the reverse complement.
TGCACCCATTGAGTTGGTGAGGATTGCTTTGAATGGTCTTCCCAAGACTTGGGAGAATTTTGTGGATGGCATTGTTGCACGGGAAAACCGACCCAATTGGGAGAGGTTGTGGGATGATATTCAAAATAAGATCAGAAAGAACCATCTTGGGGCAGCCAAACAAGTGGAGGAGGATGACAATGTGGCATTGTTAGCAAGAGGCAAGAAGGGCAGAGCAAAGAAGCGAGCTTCCAACAGTGGAGGCAAAGACAAAGGTAAAGGCAAGCAACAGAACAAGGAAAAGGACTATTCCAAAGTCAAATGTTGGAATTGTCAAAATTTGGGACACTATGCTATTGTGTGTCCGGAGAAGAAGAACAAGAAAGGGAAAGACAAACCCATGCCAACTTTTGCAGAGATAGAGAGCTTCTCAGAGAGATTTGATTAGGAGTTTGGGTTCATAGCTTGTGAGGCCACTAGTGCAGGATCAACTGCCATACAGGTTCAGAGGGAGTTTGCATTCCCCGCTACTAACAGAGCATCTTCTAGCATTTGGTATGTTGACAGTGGTGCTTCCCACCACATGACAGGAGTCAGAGAGTACTTCTCAAAGCTTTCAGAGGGTGATACTGATATGGAGGGAGGTAGTACATGGTGATGACAACATTATTAGAGTAGTCAGTGTGAGGACATTGACATTTGATAGGGGACCCAAACCTCCCTTGAAAGTGTTTGATGTTCTATATGTGCCTGGAATGAAGAAGAACCTGATATATGTCTCAGCACTTGAGGATAGAGGGTATGATGTGTTGTTCAGGAGAGGGCAGATGCTTATTTATCCCAAGGGAACTCCAACTTCTTCAACTAGAGAGATTGGTGTGCGCCATGCCAAGGTGTACATGTTCTCATTCCAACCCCTAATGGCATTGAGTAGCAGCACTCGAGACAGGACCAACGACAGATTTAGCAGTTCAAAGTTGTGTGAGATTTGGCACCGCAGGATGGGGCACATGTATCATGGGGCCTTGAGTATGTTGCGGGAGATCACCATTGGTGTGCCAGATTTCAGTTTTGATCACCTTGATGTATGCAAAGGATGTGCTATGGGGAAGTTTGCTAGATCCCCTTTTCCCACAAGTGACAACAGAGTGACCAGGATCCTTGACTTGCTTCATACCGATGTGAGTGGTCAGATGTCTCATGTATCCTTAAGTGGCTATGAGTACTATGTTTTATTCATTGATGACCGCTCCGGGAAGACCTGGATTTATTTCTTGAAGACCAAGAGTGAGGTCTTCAAGCGGTTTCAAGAGTTCAAAGCTCTTGTGGAGACCCAGACAGGTATGAAGATCAAGGTCCTCAGGTTGGACAATGGAGGGGAGTATACCCTTGGTGAGTTTGTTGATTTTTGTGCTGAGGCAGGCATTAGGAGGGAGTTCACAGCTCCTTACTACCCCCAGCAGAATGGGGTTGCAGAGAGGAAGAAGAGGAAGAACAGATGCATTGCAGGGGTTGCCAAAGCCATGCTTCATGATCAGGGGTTAACTTTATTTTTATGGGCAGAGGCCCGCAACACTGATGTGTACTTGCAGAACAGGAGTCCACATTGTGCCTTGGGGAATGTGACTCCAGAGGAGGCTTTTTTTTGGGAAGAAGCCTGATGTCTTCAAGCGATTTCAAGAGTTCAAAGCTCTTGTGGAGACCCAAACAAGTATGAAGATCAAGGTCCTCAGGTTGGACAATGGAGGGGAGTATACCCTCGGTGAGTTTGTTGATTTTTGTACTGAGGCAGGCATTAGGAGGGAGTTCACAGCTCCTTACTACCCCCAGCAGAATGGGGTTGCAGAGAGGAAGAAGAGGAAGAACAGATGCATTGCAGGGGTTGCCAAAGCCATGCTTCATGATCAGGGGTTACCTTTATTTTTATGGGCAGAGGCCCGCAACACTGATGTGTACTTGCAGAACAGGAGTCCACATTGTGCCTTGGGGAATGTGACTCCAGAGGAGGCTTTTTTTGGGAAGAAGCCTGATGTTGGGCAATTTCATATCTTTGGGTGTCTTACATATTCCTATGTCCCCAAGGAGAACAAGACCAAGCTAGAGCCCACTGCAGGCAAGGACATCTTTGTTGGTTATAGCGAGAGCTCGAAAGCTTATCAAATTTATATTCCTGTGCAAATGAAAGTGGTTGTAAGGCGGGATGTGAAGTTCGAGGAGGAGAGAGCTTTCTGGAGGTCACGAGAGTTAGAGTATCCAGAGTCACCAGACCCTCAGGAGCAATTGAGTCAGTCATAGGGATCCAGTGGTCAGGCATCAGGAGGTAGGTCGATTACAGTGTCAGGTCCATCAGTGAGCAGTGGCTCTCAGAGTCAGGTGGGTTGTTCTTCGGGCAACATGCAGGGCAGTCCACAGAGCAGTTCACAGGGTAGTCCACTAATGGATAGTTCGCACGGTACTTCAACATCTACAGGCACAGATTCAGGCATGAGGTCAGTGGGCAGGCCTTCAAGGGTTCAGGGTTATGATGATGTTGAGGATTCTTTCACTCCAGTGGGAGAAGTATGCTCAGGGAAGAGGAAGCCCAAGTGGCTTCAAGATACCTTGCACGATGCCACCTGACCGGTTCTGTAGTTACATGGCATTGGTAACAAGCATTGTTGACTCTGAGCCTTTTAGTTATGAGGAGGCAGCCAACCAGCAGGTCTGGAGAGAGGTCATGATGGAGGAGTATTCTTCTATTATGAAGAAAAATGTTTGGGAGGTAGTGCAGAGGCCTGAAGGTAAATCAGCTGTTACTTCCAGATGGCTCTACAAGATAAAACATGCTGCAATGGCAGCATCGAGAAGTTCAAGGCTCGATTTGTGGTGAGAGGGTTCTCACAGGTAGAGGGAGTTGATTATGAGGAGACCATCGCTCTCGTAGCTCGGTATACATCTATTTGCTCCATGATATCGATTGCAGCAGAGATGGGTTGGAAGATCCACCAGATGGATGTGAAGATCACATTTCTCAATGGCTTCATTCAGGAGGAGGTTTATATTGAGCAGTCGCAGGGCTTTGAGGTGCATGGGAAGGAGTCCCATGTATGCAGATTGAAAAAAACACTTTATGGCCTAAAGCAAGCTCCTAGAGTTTGGTACTCGAGGATTGATACATACTTGCAGCAGTTGGGTTTCACAAAGAGTGAGGTTGATCCGAACCTATACTTCATTGTGGTGGGTGAGGAGCCTCTCATTTTGGTGTTGTATGTTGATGACTTGATCATCACTGGTGCAGAGAGACTCATTGAGGGCTGCAAGAGAGATCTTGGTTTAGAGTTTGAGATGAAGGATATCGGCTTGATGCATTATTTTCTGGGATTGGAGGTGTGGCAGGAGGAGTGACATTTCTTCTTGGGACAAGGGAAGTACATGGTGGATATTCTTAGCAGTTCTCACATGGAGGATTGCAAACCCATGTCTACACCTATGATCACTAACTGGAAGAAGCTTCACGCTTCTGATTCCGAGTTGGTGGATCCTACTCTATACAGACAACTGATTGGTTGTTTGATGTATTCGGTCAACACTCGGCCAGATATATGTTTTGCAGTTAACACTATGAGTCAGTTCATGTGTGAGCCCAGGAGATTGCACTAGGTGGCTGCAAAACACATGCTTCGTTACTAGCAGGGGACTGTGGATTTTGGTCTGGATTATAGACAGGGTGATGGAGTGAGATTGGCAGGGTACACGGATTCAAATTGGGCAGGTTGTGCTTCAGATAGGAAGAGTACTTCCGGGTGTTGTTTTGGGTTGGGTTTGGCAGTTGTGTCGTGCATCAGTTGGAAACAACAGTCAGTTGCATTGAGTTCAGCCGAGGCAGTGTATATGGCTGCTAGTTTGGCTAGTTGTGAGGCCATATGGCTTCGCAAGATGTTGTTTGGTTAGGCATTGAGACCTTCAGTAATTCACTGTGATAACCAGAGTTGCATAAAACTCACAGAGAATCCAGTTTTTCATGACAGGTCAAAGCATATTGAGATCAAGTATCACTTTATTAGAGACTATGTCCAAAAGGGAGCTATCAAGCTTGAGTACATTTCCACAAATGAGTAGGTAGCAGACATTTTCACGAAAGCCTTACCACGGGGCAAGCATGTCTACTTTAGAGACAAGATGGGAGTGGTGAGGAACACTTTCCTCGGTAAGAGGGAGTGTTAAAATTTGGGTACCAGAGGACAAGTGGTTCCCTAAGGCTTTGATATTTGGCCCAGGGAAAAAGTTTCCAAATTTATTTTTTACATTTCTCCTAAAGAGACTTTATAAGTGGTAAAGTCAATTTATTTTAAAAGTGACTTTATAAGCAGTGTTCCACAGGGACGCGTCCCCCAGGGTCGGGTGCACGCACCCCTCGCACCCCACGCACCCGGGACGGGGAGTCTCTTGGGGGTGCGTTTCCCCACGCACCCTTTTTGGGGAGTCTCGGGGAGACGCAAGCGGGTGCGTTTCCCCAGTGTGGGAGTCTAGATTCCCTGCAACTCCCCAAAAAGGGTGCTTCTGGGCGTCCCCCTTCAATATGGGAGTCTAGACTCCCCAAAAAGGGTGCGCCTGGGCGTCCCCCCTTCAGATTTGTCTAATAAGACTTAAAAATTAAAAATTAAAAATCAAAAATCAAATCAATTAATTTTTTTTTTTTTTAAATTAAAATTAGAACTAAAACACTAACCTAAAAGTCATGTAATGAAAGGCAATACGCTCATTTCATTAGTGGCTTTGTATTGCTCCAGCGCCGACTTTCCCTGAACTGAACGTTGAAACCCTGAGCCATGGTGAGCGTGCTGGTCCCTTTACAAGTTTGTTGTTCAGAACTTCAGTGTTGAGAGCGTGCTGCGTCCCGACTCCCTTTGCAAGTTCGCTGTTGGCAAAATCTCCAGCGGCCAGCCCCGACTCCCTTTGCAAGTTCGCTGTTGGCAAAATCTCCAGCGGCCAGCCCCGACTCCCTTTGCAAGTTTGCTGTTGGCAAAATCTCCAGCGGCCAGCGGTATTGTAACTCGACCAAGTTCAAGTTCGAGCCACAACAGCTTTCAAGTTCGAGCCACAACACAGCGTCCTCAGAGCTCCAGCGTTTTGCTGTCAACGACTCAACCTACGTTGTGCGGCTCCACCTCCAGGTAGTCGATAAACCCTGCAATGATAAACTGTTAAACGTTAAAACTTAACTGTGTTAAATTTTAAATTTGCGCTGCTTTTTAATTTCCGTAGGGTCGACTGCTGTCTAATACGTAAGCCCTCCAGCAGTCCAATGCTGCGGCAAAGGTTTCCGTTTCTTTCCATTTACACTGTACAGTGTTTAATTATACCCTTAACGTTGACCCTTCTCACTGTTGTGGTACTGAAACAATGTTATAGTAGTAGCACTGAACATGAGGTAATCCGAGCTTCATTTTCTGAGATATCCGGATTCCGAACTTCACTTTAGAGATAAACAGAGCCTCATTTTAGAGATGTCCGAACTTCATTTCAGAGATTTAGATATCCGAACTTGTCCTTCTGAGATTTATGTGAGCTTCTACTCTGAACTGTGGACTCGTTTTCTGAGGTGAACTTCTGAGCATGTCGTGGGCAGTTTGTGGCCTTCTCTCTGAAACAATTGAAAATTCCAAGATACATTTAATTTTTTAAATACAGATTGAGATTGTTTGTGGTGTCACATTTTGAAATTTCTCATGTGTATTTGTCATACACCTCTACATCAGTGCTCACTGCTCACCCAACAAAGTCAGGCCTGTTACAACTTCTGAGCATGTCGTGGGCAGTTTGTGGCCTTCTCTCTGAAACAATTGAAAATTCCAACTTCTGACCATGTCGTGGGCAGTTTGTGTTCACTGTTTTTAAATTTTATTTTTTAACCTTGTCACAAAACTGGAACCTCAACCATGTGACAGATTGGTCACAAAACTGAAACAGTCTTCACTCTTACATTTGAAATTTCATGCAACCTGTTTGCTATCAGCCTAGTTACTGTGAGTGTGGAGAGGTGATTCACTGATTTTCAAATGAAACTCCCATTATTTAAAAATTAATAGACAGTGCTGAAGCCTGAGTGGACACTAAAGAAAATAGTTAAAGACAGTGGACAGTGGACAGTCACGCAAATTTAATTTTTATTTTTTGTTTATGTTTTTTTTTTTTTTTTAATAATTTGTATTTAAGTTTACTATATTTGCATTCTAAATTTTAATTTACATGATGAATTTTTTATTTTTTTTAACTCTTTCTGCAGGGCAGAAAAACAAAAAAAAATATTTGCAAAATAAATTAAAACAGTGACACAACACGCTGCAACTTGCAAGCCTGCAATCGTTGATTACAACATGAGCAGCCACAGTGACACTGATCGTGATACTGATAGTGATTATGATGTTCAAACAGAAAGTCCTCTTGGAACTGAAATCCCATCAACAATGAATGAAACCCATGGCAGCAGTGCAGCGAGTGTTTCTCCCAGTACAACTGCAACTGCAACCCCGTCAAAGGCATTGGCTCAATATGCAAAAGGGACTTTTAATCCAACTAAACCTCTTTTGTTATATGTTGCCAAAATGGCTGACTCTTCAACTCAACCAAAACCCGGAAAACAAAGAGGTGGGACACGCCATTGGAAATGCAATGTTTGTGGTCATTCTTGGGTTGGGAGTTATAGTCGGATCAAGATGCATCTTTTGGGTGTAGGTGGCAAAGGGGTTCATATATGTTCAAAATTAACCATATTGCAAAAATCAGAGCTCTTGAGGATGCAAATGGCAGCAGATGCAAAGGGCAACTTCTCAAGTAAAAATGCCATGGCCCAAGTTCACCAAAATGAAAATATTGATGAAGCCACAAGCTCCAAAAGAAAAATGAAAAATATGCCTCCACCAGGTTCTCGTTCTTGTGCAGTGGGACCAACTCTTACAGGAATGTATGGTAAGTTGAACCGTAATGATACAGATGATGCCATTGGAAAATTTCTTTTTGCCAATGGCATTCCTTTCCATGTTAGTCGTTCTCCTTACTACAAGGAGATGGTGAAGGCAATTGCAGCAGCAGGATCCTCATATGTGCCCCCAGGTGAACATAAGTTGAGGACAGTGATATTAGAAAGGCAAGTGGCCAATATTAATGTGCAAAAGGAAAATATGAGGCAGACATGGGTGAGGGAAGGTTGTTCTATCGTTATGGATGGGTGGACAGACATTGCCAAACGTCCACTTATCAACATCATAGTTACTTGCCGAGAGGGGCCTTTCTTTCTTAGAGCTATTGATTGTTCTGGAAAGCGCAAAGATGCAACTTTCCAATTTGAGCTTCTTCGTGATGCTATAGAGGAGGTTGGATCTACAAATGTTGTACAGGTTGTGACAGATGCGGCAGCAGTGTGTAGATCAGCAGGATTAATGATTCAAAATAAATACAGGCATATTTTCTGGACCCCTTGTTGTGTGCATGCGCTCAATAATGCATTGAAAGACATTGGCAAAATTGAGTGGGTATCTAACTTGGTGATAGCTGCAAGAAATGTGCAAATGTTTATTTGCAATCACCATACCCCTTTAGCCATGTACAGGTCTCATGCGAGGAAGGAATTCCTCAAGCCTACTGACACCAGATATGCTAGTTACTTTCTTTTATTAGAGAGGATGTTGGAGGTGCAGTCAGCATTGCAGGCCATGGTTGTAACTCCAGATTGGAACAGATGGGCAGAATCAAAGACAGAGGAAGGAAAGAAAATCAGGATTCAGATATTGGATAATGATTGGTGGACAGATTGTGGTTATTTGGTGTCACTTTTACGTCCTGTAGTTGAGGTCATTCGCTACACTGACACAGATTCTCCTACTCTTGGAGAAATATATGAGACTTTTGATACTATGTTGGATCAAGTAAGGGTGGCCATTCGTGAGAAAGATCCTTCCTTAGAGTTCTATACGACCCAAATTCGACCCATTATACAGCGTAGGTGGGATCGAATGAATACACCTTTGCACATGGCAGCATATGCACTCAACCCAAAATGGTATGTGGCAAGGACTGGTAGAATTCTTCCCATTGAAGATCCAGAGGTCAAAAAGGGATTTCGAGCTGCCATTACAAAGATGTATAGTTCAGAAGAAGGGAGAACAATTAGGAGACAGTGGATGCAATTTGCAAGTCTCAGTGGTCCCTTCAACAAGCATGATGCAAGGGAAGATCGCAATGATTTAGGCCAGACTGACCCCATTGGTTGGTGGACCATGCATGGGGATGATGCTCCAGAGATCCAACACCTTGCTATTCGCTTATTGTCTCAGATTGCTAGTTCCTCTGCAGCAGAGAGGAATTGGTCCACATATAGCTTCATCCACTCTATCAAGAGGAATAGACTTTCCTCTAGGAGAGCAGAGAAGCTAGTTGCAGTGCACAGTTCTCTACGTCTTGCACATAGGAAGACACCAGAGTATCGGAAGGGACCGGCAACACGATGGGATGTGGATCCAGAGGATAGTGCACAGATAGATGATGAGGATGGACCAGATGAGCTGCGACATGGTTTGGTTGGAGTTTCATTGGTTACTGAAGAGAGTGACTCTGACTCGGATACTGACATTCCCATTGATGGTCCTGATGACTTCATGCAGTAGATAGATGTAGAGGACCAATCATTGAGATTGAGTCCTTGATGCTGATTTATCATTTTATTTTCAGTGCTGACTATGCATTTTTCATTTTTGAGTTGCGACACTAGATATTGATGACTTGACTCTTCACTCTTAACTATTTTTGAGTTTGAACTTTGAAACTTTGAAGTTTGAGTTATATAAGTTTGAGTTATACTAGTATGTTTTGCTTTCAATTTAGATTCTAGAATGATGAATGATGAATTTAGTTTTTAAATCAATGTAGATTACTAGATTGTAGGATGATGAACCATTGAATCAATGAATGATGAATGATATCGATCAATGTATTTCAATATTTGAATATTTTATTATTGATTTTTATTTTTGTTTTTCGAATCTCAATGCTCATGGTCATGAATAATGTATCATGTATCATGTATGTATCAAAATGAATGATGAGGATGGATCAATGATTCAAATTTCAATTGTCTATTTCATATTTTTATGCTTTCATTATTGAACAGTGAACAATGAATATAAACTTGAATTATATATATATATATATATATACCTCGACGACTCTCCGCACCCCCGAAAATTCCCTAAAATTTGAGGGTACTCCCACACGCCCCCCCTGTGCGTCTCCCCGCACCCGCGTCTCCCCGCATCGGAGTCTTGGTGGAACATTGCAATTTAGAATGGAGATGTGGATACCATATTTGTGTATTTTGGTATCATAATGAATGTATCCTATATGTTATTTACCACTATACAATGACGATTTCTAATTCTCTTATTGATGTTTTAGTTGTACATGTTCAAATGATTTAGTTGTTGTAGATTGTAGTGCCCACTCTAGTTTTCTGACCCTAATATGACATTATCTTAGATACTTTAGTCTATGAGGAACTCAGGTTGAGGATCTAGAAACGTGACTCTATTATTAGTGAATGTGATGGTTATGTATGTTCTCTATTAATATTATGATTATGATATAATTAATGGTTATGTGTACTCTTTATTGATATCATAATGATGATAGTAGTAAAGGATAGACATGTTTTCCATTGATGTTATAATGATGGTAGCTTTGATTTATATGTATGGTTCCATTAAGGTTATGATGATGCTAACCATGATGGAGGTATCCCCTATGTTAGCTACTTACAATAGTTATGGTTCACAATGAACAATGATGTGAATGACCAGGTGATGGTAATAATGCTATTATGACAATGACTAACACTGAGAAACCTGGTTACTAATTATTATTGAGTATGGTAGGAAACCACCAGAGGCACTCGCACATGACGAATTGACGACACTTGATTTGATGAAAATTTATATTATTTTATCTTTGACATTCTAAGTCGATTTTGAAACCTGCTATATATGTTTATCTATATTCTGTAATATGTTAATGGTTGCAGGCACATATTAGTTGCTTGGCCGAATGACTGACATATGGGTGATGGGGTTGTACAGGTGGATGGAACTACATGGGAGGGGTGGGACAGAGTCCCTGATCTCACCTACCAGCACTCCCGCCATGACTTGGGCTGGAAGGGTTGAAACACCTTCGCCTTGAAGATCACGATGCCATGAGGGCAGGTCCCAAAGTTGGGTCGCTCGTGAGGAGTTCACTGGGGGCGCGCATCAAGGCGGATTCCTTGATCCCAGACACCATTAGTCTCACTATAGCAGGCAACATAAGAGATGATAGTGGCCTATGACGTGACACTCCCCTCGTAGTCACTGGATGCTTGAAGGGCAAGTGGTGTGGCACCCTTGGAACTTCAGGGGAATTTCTTGAAGGGCACGACCAACTTGGCACCCTTGGCATCAAAAATAAACTATTAGGTGTGACACCCTTGGAACTTCTAGGGAAGTTCTTGAAGGGCACAAC
>APFE030691888.1:22116-51756 GCA_000404065.3 Pinus taeda | reverse complement strand
CTTGGGAAACTTCTGTGATGTTCTAGGTGACAATCAACCAGGTAGACTCTAAGATTACACAATGCAAACTACCTCATAGGCAACCTCAAGGTCTTCGTAATTCTAGGTAGCAGAACTTGGTCACTAAGGGCTGGGACTGGGCAGTGAAGCTTAGTGGAGGTCTAGCTAATGGAGGGTGGTCTGGTCGACAAGTCTTCAGAAAAATGACTAATTGTGTGAGTAAGTGGACTTGTGTATACATGACCTTGCAAACACACACTGAACACGACCTGACAACAAGACACCTTGAACCAACAAGAAAATAGATGCTACGTGTGATTGATCGAAGGGTGCGAGCAACAAGTTCGATACTTGAGGTAGATAATTGAATGACCATGACGACACTTGCACACAATTGCATACAAATTCATGTGTGAGCATGACAAATGATTACATAGTGAATGCAACTAGTACACACAAAGATAGACCTTGAACATAACTAGAACATAACTGCAAGTATGACATTGTAACCAAGATGCTAAAATATGTCCGGTGAATGGTTAAGAAAAGAGGGTGTCAAGACATGACACAATCTCACGAGATGAGCTCAAGTGTATGAAAACATCAAGGAAAACACCAAGGAAGGCTCTAAAATTGGATGTAGGCCAAAATATGGAGGGTGTTGTAGCTGTTACAATAGGTTTGTACAAACTTAAGAGGTTTCGACACTATATGTGCAACATACAATGTGTCATTATTTCATTGATATGATGTAATGGAGTGAATGTAATAAAATAAAATCCTAAACTAATTGCATAAACATAAATTTTACTTTGAAAAGAAATTATTCCTAGGCAAGAACAACAATTTGTAATTGAAATCCTAAGAGCATGAATTCAAATAAATAGGCATATTCTACTTTGTAAAAATGCATGTCCTAATTGGTGTTTATCATTCCTAAATCATATATTTAGAGCCTATGGGTCATGATTCAAGCCTAAAGACAAAAAATAAGCTTTTGGAGAAAATCTGGTCAAGTTTATGCATGCTATAAGAGTCCTACAGGAGGTTGCTACAGGTGAAACATAATTGATACAAGTGAAACAAAACTGCTATATGAGGAGAGAATTTATTAAATGACCAAGTAAATAAAATGAAAATGTGACGGGGCAATTTTTTTTATTAATTAGGATGTTTTAGGTCTCCACTCCAGTTGGAATCGCTCCAAAATACCTCTACTAACACATGCTAAAAAATAACATAAAATTGCTACTCTAAAGACTAGAAATTCAAGAACTAGTGAGCTAGTTGAACTATAAAATTCCCAACCAAATAAAGTGAAAATGAAATGGGGTAAATTTTGTTATTAACTTGAATTATTTTATGACCTAATCCAAGTGTAAGAAACTCAAATTAAGTTAATTATCATGTTATAAAAAATAGTATATAATTACCATTATTTTGCTAAAAGGGACTTCCAGAAATTCTAGATTTATGAACTAGTAACCCAATCGAGATAGGTCAATGATGAAGACAAATTTTCAAAGTTTTTCTAAGGATTCATCATGATTGTGACTCTTTAAATAGCTTGTAATATAACATACTTCAATCATTTAACCCAATACTATAACAAAAGAAGCATCAATACTAAATAAAAAAAAATAGGAAAAACAACAATAAGAGATGCATGTGCATAAGAAGTGAAAAGAAGAAAATACAATTATACAAAAGGGCAATGAGGCACCTAGGATGGACAAGCCCAAGAATATTTAGAGTCCTATGAAGGATACAAATATTTAGAATCTAAAAATGGAACCAAACTTCATTATTTGAATCAATCCAAGTACATCCCTGCTAGAAATGAAAGTGGAGATGCACATATACAAGTTTTCTTCACAAGAAGACTATGGAATACATACCTCTAGAGGAAGATTCAAATTGGTACTTATAAAAAATGGTGACAAGTAATTCTCCTTGAAAGGAGGAATCCTTCCCCTCTAAAATCCCTCAATTGTGGATCTCATTCCCAGCACTACCAATTTGCATTAAATAACATGGAAGACATTCCTAGATTTTCTCAATCACTAGAGCTCTAGAATTTGTTGATATTTTCATGAAATTTTGTTCATTTATCATCTAATATTGATCTTCCTATAGTAGGGAGCAAGAGCCCAGATTATCTAGTCATCTAAATCTTTATAATTTGCCCAATATTCTCACAATATTTGTACAAAACTAAATAATATTAGGCACAAATATGAAATTATCTCTAAGCTTTCCTAATGAACATGATAAAGCAAAAAATATGTCATTTAATGAAAAAAAAGAGGTTTACTGTGTTGAAGGATGGTCATATGGGCCTTAATTTTTGGCTAATTTGGAGGCCCATCGATACTAATGCAAGCTACTATGATACTTCAAAACTAGGTGTCACTCAAAGTACCTTATATACAACTTTGAGAAAAAGGTATGGAAAATATTGGTGTAATTCAATATCATCTTGTTTCTCTCCTATTGGAATGTTTTCCATATCATGTACTCATCATCATAGTTCCATACAGGTTGGAATTCCTCATTGAGGGCATCATCAAGAGAATCCCAACTGAGTCCTACATTGAATATCACAAACTTATTTTTGTTTTCAATCCGAGTAAACTTCCCGCAATTTTTAACATGGGGAAAGGATTTCAAGAGAATGAAAGTGATATTTTTATTGTCAATTTTTTTTAGATAGAGTAATAACCCTATAAGTTATTTAATCATTTCGCTAAATCATATTCATATAATGGAAATAAAATAAGGGGATATCAAAATTACATTGTACCTTGAAGTGTGTCTGACCTCCAAAATTTGCACTTGTTGAAGATTACTTGCCAGTTTTTGGTAATCATCGAAGGATTTGGGTGAAATTATCTATCATCTCATTCCTCTGTCACATGAGTTCTTACACAAGAAACAACTTGATAATAACTCATGTTCTATCATCTCTCATTTCTTCTGCAATGGGACGCCACTTTTAGTTTATGAGATTGATTGTTCCAAAGTGAAACTAGTTCAAGAACAAACTCTTTGCACCCCAAACATGTGGGGACATGCACTTAAAAACATGAATGAGTAGATTAATTTGATACCATTGATCTAGTTTGTACAAGGAATTAAATCAAATATAGGGAAGGAAATGGAACAAAACTAAAGGAATGTAGTAGAGAGCACAATAATGTAGTAAAAAACCAACATCTGCTAATAAATAAATTATAGAATACTATATAACACAAAATGGTCAGCATGGTGGTAGCTCTCTCATAAGGGAGAGAGATGGAGGCTACATGTAGTCGTAAAATAATTAAAAGAGGTAAAAATAATGGAATTTTAACATAAATAAACAACCCAAGGGATGCAAACTCTAACCCTATAAGATGAAGAGAAAAAAATGTTGTAGACCTTTTCATGGTTAGTTGGTACGTCAACTTTCCAAGGGTACCACTTTGGCATACAATTTTTGTTTCGAGATAAAATAGCATGTTTGGTTGTGGAGAAAGCATGCCATGCCAAATCCCTTGCCCCAAAAATTTCCAAAATGACATTTGGGGAAACTAAATAGTCCTAGAAGTTTGGGACTCAAGAAACTATGGAAAGACTACCAAAAGGATAGAGAATCGTTGGGTAAGTGGAAGAGGTGGTGTAGAATTTTGTAGAATTTTTCTACAAATCAGCTAGCTCTGATACCATGTAAAATTTTTGTAGATTTTTTTTACAAATCAATTATCTTCGATACCATGTAGAATTTTTTCTACAAATCATCTAGCTCTGATACCATGTAGAACTTTTTCTACAAATCAGGTAGCTCTGATACCATGTATAAATTCCCACTATAGATCACCTGGTAATGCAATGTACTAAAGAAAAACACTTGATATACTTCTACAAACAATTTAGCAGAAGCTTAATCAACCATGAGCATCATCAATAAGAACACATATAACTGATAAGAATGAATCAATCACACATAACACTGAAAAATTTACCCGGGGAAAGCACTTGCCTAAAACCCCATCTCTGTATTATCATACAAGTGGAAATATAGTCCGGATTACACAAAGCCTTAGCTCGGAACCTATCCATCTCTCAGTACAATCCCTCTCTGCTCATAGACAGTCAAAGGCTTCTAACAAACCTTCTCCTCTACCCTCCAAGCCTCCTATTTCCTTGTCCAATTTCCTTGGGGTCTAGTGTTGCAACCTATGTGAATTAAAAAAGGCCTCTTCACACACTCACTAAATTCTAATCTAACTACAAAAACTTGAAGGAGATAAATCCTCATCATGGATGAGATTCCTTTATAGGAAAAATATTCATCCAAATAATAGTACATTGTCCCTTCTCTGATGTCAACTGGGTCTTTGTCTGAATTGACATGCATCAATTATCCATGAGAGAATGCTCGGTTATCTGAAAATAACAGTTGTCACATGCATGCAAGCATCAATAGATTATATCTCATAAATTTAACAACTTCTTAAATTAATCTAACTAAACTTGACTAAGTGAAACTAAGTCAACTGGTCCTCTCAATATTGAACTCATCCTTAATTCATCAACCAGTGGAGCAAATCAAGGATATATCCCCCAATGAGTTGAGAAATTATAGCATGTTTTCACAAAGACTTCAAGCTTGATTTTCCTTAACTAATTAACTCATGGAGAATTAATTAATTAATATTCAAATTGCTGGTAAGATCGAATTCAAATTTTACTTCCTATTTTAGACTAGGGATTGTCTAAAATTAGGAATCCAACTTGAACTGCTAAAAATAGAACTTCTATTTTTAGTACTTCCATTTTTCATTCCTTGTTGCCCAATCCAGCACTTTTTCCCAAACTACTATTTTTAGCAGTGGTATTTTTAGCACTTCTATTTTTAGCAATTTCTTGTTGCTAATTTTGAACACTCCCTCTCAACAAGAAAGGCTTCCTCTCAAACGCGATCCTCTAACTCAGGAATTTTCTGCAAGCAACACATCTACCAAGTGCAGTTGCTCTAGCAACACTCGAAACAAAAAAGAACTCCCAACTGACCACTCTATTGGGCTAGAAACATAATATGATGCTAAAGCTCTACCTACTATTAACAAGTGCTCCCTCTCTGACATCTATGCTACTGCAACATCTCCATGCATCTCGCACCATTGCACACCTCTCTATGCCACCTAGCACTGTGCAACACACTTGTGCCTCTTGCATTGTTGTAGCCTGCATGGTATGCACTGTCCTGGGATTACCTACACTATAGCTCTCTCTTCCACTCCATCCACATCAGTCTCTACCCAATCAGTCAATTCCTACTACTCAGCATCAGGGCTCCCGTAGCAAGGTCTCCTCTAAGAGGTTGGGTACCCCAAGGATCCTGCCCCTCTTCCTTGGGACAATCACTCCACATCACCCCACCTCCTACTTAGAGGTATGGCTGCATGTGATCCCTCTGCCCACTTGGCTCAAAGTTTCCCCTTATTGGAGGTCTCTGCATGAGTAGATGTCTCTTATCGATCTCCTCTCAGCTTCTCTAGTTGTGGCTCCTCCACAATCGTATGAGACTTCTTCTGGCTTTGCATGGTGAGAGTTAGTTTATCTCCCTCTCAAACACTAAGTGTCTAACCTTTGCCTTGCTCCTCAAGGCTTTGCATGCATCTTGTACCTCAAGTGCATACAAGTTCTTTGTTAGCACACCAATCTATTTCCACTTTCCTGCCGTCACGAAATTTTCTAGAAAAAGAGTTGATTTTAAATCAACGATATCTCCCTCATCCGAACTCCAATTCAGCTGATTTTTTATTTTTTTTTGGGTATTTTTCCGCATGGAATCCAAATATGCTATTATTTTCTAAAAATTTTGTACATAAATTTTCAGATCCGCTCTGCAAACTCTCAGCCCAAAAACCAAAACTTTGAAATCTCCTCTAGTATATCGTTCTTCCTTGATCACCTGTGCTCTGATTCCATGTAGAGCTTTATAGAGTTTTCTACAAATAAGCTAGCTCTGATACCATGAATAATTTTTGTAGAATTTTTCTCCAAATCAGCTAGCTTTGGTACCATGTAGAACTTTTTCTACAAATCAGCTAGCTCTGATACCATGTCGAAATTCACACTGTAGATCACCTGGTAATGCAATGTACTAAAGCAAAACACTTGATCTACTTCTACAAACAATTTAGTGGAAGCTTAATAAACCATCAACATCATCAATAAGAACACATATAACTGATAAGAAGGAATCAATTACACATAACAAAGAAGAATTTACCCAGGGAAAGCACCTGCCTAAAACCCCATCCTTGTATTATCATACAAGTGGAAATATAGTCTGATTACAGAAAGCCTTAACTTAGAAGCTATCTAGCTCTTAGTACAATCCCTCTGCTACTCATAGATAGTCAAAGGCCTCTCACGAACCTTCTACTCTTCCCTCCAAGCATCCTATTTCCTTGTGTAGTTTCCTTGGTGTCTAGTGCTACCACTTGTGTGAATTGGCCTCTTCACACACTCACTAACCTCTGATCTAATTGCACAAACTTCAAGGAGATAAATCCTCATCATCGATGAGCTTCCTTTATAGGAAAATATTCATCCAACTGATAGTACATTGTCCCCTCTCTGATGTCAACAAGGTCTCCGTCTGAACTGACATGCATCAGTTATCCATGAGAGAATGCTCGGTTATCTGAAAATAATAGTTGTCACATGCATGCAAGCATCAATAACCTGTATATCATTAATTTAACAACTTGTTAAATTAATCTAACTAAACTTGACTAAGTTAAACTAAGTCAACTGATCCTCTCAATATAGAACTTGTCCTTAATTCCTCAATCAGTGGAGAAAATGAAGGACACATTCCCCAATCAGTAGAGAAATTATTGCATGTTCCCACATAGACTTCAAGTTTGATTTTCCTTGACTAATTAACTCATGGAGAATTCATTAATTAATATTCAAACTGCTGGTAAGATCAAATTCAAATTTTACTTCATATTTTAGACAAAGGACTGTCTAAGAATAGGAATCCAACTTGAACTGCTAAAAATAGAACTTCTATTTTTAGCACTTCCATTTTTCATTCACTGTTTCCCAATCCACCACTGATGCTTAAACTGCTATTTTTAGCACTTCTATGTTTAGCAATTTCTTGTTGCCAATTTTCGACAGGTGGGTGGCCACCAATTTCCACCTAGATCAAATTTCAATAAAACTTTACATCCTTTGGAGAATAAATGAGTATCCCTATCCGAGATCCATTCAAATAAAGAATGGAGGATATCATACCATTTCAAAAACTCATTGGTATTATTCCTGTCAATAGTGAATATACTTGGAGTAATAGAAGAGTCGGGCTAGGCCATATTGTGGAAACATTGGATCATTTCCTTATATTTAGTGACTTTTTGGATCATAAGTTAAAATTTTCATCGTAATCACTAACATATAGTGGATCTAACCATGATTCGATCTTATTATATCTTCAACTTCATTAGAAATATGGCCTAGTTCCTTTCAAATTTAACTCAGAATGGATGAGTACCCAAGGGTTTTTTGAAGTGTTCTCCAGACCTTGGGGGAAATGGATAATTGGTTCCTTGGTATATATTTGGGACCAAAATAATTCAAGGGAACCTAAATCTACCATATAAAAATGGGTGAGGGAAAATTTTTAGGATTGTGGTAAAGATGTTAGACAATGTTAAAGATAAGTAAAGGAAATACATCAAAGGATGGAACAAGAATAAATGAATCAAGAAACTTTACAAGAAGAAATATAAGAATTCAATCTTTATCATAAGGATTTGAAATATGAATTGAATTTATGGAGATTAAAGTCTCAACGTGTATGGCTTAGCCTAAGTGATGGAGCCTCCAAATCCTTTCACGACTAGGCTAAGATGGGACAATGAAAAACATGTAAAGAAATTTAGGATAATTGAGAAAGTATTTATACATATGAAAAAATCAAGGAAAATACAATTTAGCACTTTAATTTTATTTATACAAATCCATTATTCGACGTGTGTTGTATTTTTTATATGACTAAATGCATGCACAATACATTATGTTGGGCATGGCTGACAAGGGGTCGGGTCACATGGTGGAAATATCCCCTTTGCACGGGGTTTGGATTAGTGCCTCAATTTTTATTTTTCTTTTCGTGGGTGCATTCATCATTGGGAAGACCCACTGGTGGTGGGGTGGACACACCCATGATTTCTCACATGGTTTTGTGTATGATGGGTTTTCCCATGGCTTTGTAGATCTGGTCAAAGGAACTATGATTATGTTGTAATTTAGGGTTAATGGATTGGGAGTTTTATGAATTCTTTGGAATGTATATAATTTATTGTAACATTGAAAGGAATATAATGAAAATTAATCTAGATTTCCCAGTTTTGGGTTCGAGGAGAAAAATATCTATGTATAATTTATATTCTCGCCATTGTATATTTTTTCTCATTATAAGGAATTCATTTGTAGGTATTATCTACGCAGGGTTAAAACCTTCAGCCAAGAATGGAGTGTGAAGAGGTGTCCAAACTTATGTTGGAGAAATTTTAATTCTATTTATGAAAGAGGACAATGAGAACCTTCTTCTCCCAATCATGTAAGATGAAATATGGAATATTTTGAGCTCCTTTGACCCTGAGAACGCACTAGAACTATATTTTTTCTCTATCTATTCCTATAAAATAACTTAGCACATCATGAAATATGATCTTTGTAAAATGATCAATTTTACCTTTAGACTAGACAAAATTTGGGTGGGGGTGAGTATCAACTCTTGCTTCCTAACTCTTGTACCCAAAGAGATAAAACCTTCATTCTTTTCAGTATTTAGACATATATCCTTTTAAATTGTTCCTTATAAAATTCTCTCACAATTAATTTCCTCTAAACTTAAAATTTTTCTCCCGAAACTGATTTTTAAGAACCATGAGAGGTTTGTTTAAAATTAGAATCTTATAGAAAATATATTGGTACAATAAGATATCCACTTTAGCCAAAGTTGAAAGAGAGAAGGGGATGATTATACATGCTAAATATGGAAAATTTCTTTGATTGGATTAATCATAGAATTTTGTATGAAGTTATGAGAAAATTTGGCTTTATGAGCATTTTCTCAAGTGAATCTCCTCTGGTAGACATGGACCTTTGAACGCTCCGTTAGTACATGGTAGTTTAAATAGATTCTTCAAAGACAACAAGGGATTTAGATGGGGGGTGATTCTTTTCTCTCATGCTTTTATATTAATTGCTTAACAACTAATCATGAATTTAATATTTTAGAGAAGGAATAAATATCCACCTAGGAATATATTAATAAAAGGCATAGAAAGAATTAATGATTCGTAGCTTTTGAATGATACTTTAGTTATCAGGGGCATGTCAATCATGACTTTCTTAAGGTATATTCTTCTTTTAGATAATTTTATTGTATATTTGGGTGGATCTATTAATAATGAGTAGAGACACATGTACACATGGAATATTAATATGTAGGTCTAAGGCTAGCTTCTAAGAATTTTTGGATTTCCTATACAATATGTATGAAAGGAATTTAATTACCTCAGCATGCCCATAAGTCTGAAGTCCTTTCACCATTTATCTTGGAGCCCACTTCTTTCAAATTTCAGGGGAAAGTTTGTAAAATGGGTTGTAAATTGGCTCAATCTAGTTGCGTGGGTTATGTTAATGAACTAAATCTTATATGTGTTAGGGTAAATTTGACTTGGTGAAGGAGCCAAATTTGTTAGGTCCACAGTGGTTCTTTCGGCCACATTGTTTTTGTGACCTATAGTATTAGAGCGCATGGATTACATGTCATGAAACCTTTAAAATGATTGGTGATTATCCATTATAATGTTTCTAAGTTGAATGATGGGCTCACTTGGTTAGGACAACATGTTGGATGACTCGACTACTTTTAAGTCATGGCATGATTACTTTTAAGGCATCAAATAATAATAGATCTATTGTTGGTTGGCTTTTCCCTAATTTTAGGTTTTCCCGAATAAATCATGGCGTGCATGGTTTATGTCCATTGTTGTTGTGTATGATTATTATTATTAATTTTCTTGTAATTTTTTTTTTCTTATAGTTTACTCTTTCATTATTTAATTCATCACTTCTTGCACCAATGAGGGCTTGCTTGGTGATGGCCAAAGAAATATATAAATTTCTTTAGCAAAGAGGTAAATCTAATACTAAAAAATTCCACCTTGTTAAGTGGATTACAGTTTGAACTCCAAAAATTCAAAGATTGCTCATATAAAGGTTGAAATTAGACCATGATGACCAGTATAAATAGGTAATCCTATAGGAAATACTTTAATTGAGAAAGAAATTCATGTTTAGATCATCCTTTATACTTCAATGGAGGTTCTCTAATTTGGAGGGTTCTTGTTTCAACCCTCCCTCTAACTAGGTTGCATCTCCCTTGGATCTTTCAGAATGGAAATATTATTAATTTATGGGAAAATGGAACTATGGGGCATTTCCTGGTTGGGGGTGACCATAATTTCTTCCCAATTTGAGAATGGTTGGTTGGATTGGGAAATTTTCCTTGGTTGATATATCTTCTTAGTATATGAACAAGAATCGGTAGAAATGGGATTTTGGGGAGGTGCCTAAGAACATAGAGTAGCTAATAAGGAATCCAAAATTGCGATTTACAAGGTTCATTCCAATACATCAAGAGGAGGTTGATTCTATGTTTGTGGGTTGTTGTAGTACTCAGTTAATTTTTTTTATATAATCCATCTCTACTCGAATCGTATCTCCCCTAAAAAAAGGATCTAGGAAAATAAATGGTGTTCAAATGTCTTACCAAACGTGAATAGTCTTTTCTAGACTCTTCCTCAAAAGATTTTAATAGTAGTGAACCTCAGAAAAAGAGGAATCCATTGTCCCTCATTTTCATTATTTCATGAAAATAGTTAATCAATTAGCCATTCATTTATTGAATGCATGTTTACTAAATCGATGTGGGAATATACTTTATATACAGTAACTTTGATATGGAAATGGCCGACTCATAACTTAAAAACTTTTAAGCCTAGGAGAAATTGTATTTGGGAAATTTTAGGGGAAGTGAAATTTCAAAAGCGTTTTGGGTAGTTGTATCAAAATTTCTATATTGGAAAATTTGGATGGCCGAGAACAACGGCATTTTCCATGATGAAAATATCCAGCCTTAGGTGGTATCAACTCTTGTAACATCATTAATATATAATCATATGAATTCTAAATTAGTAAAAGTTCATGTTTCACAATAGCTAGCTAGGATGGAAAAATTTTGGTCAGCAAGCCTGAACTTTCATTCTTCGTCGCCCTTTATTTTTCCTGAAAAAGATAGTTAAAAATTTATGTCAATTGTAGAGAATGATAGTCAATGGTTTTCTTCTTAGACTAATCACATTATTTACTTTTATGGATCTTCAAAAATAACCCTTTTGTGGTAGGAATGGCGAGTGGGTGTTCGTATGCTCCTTAAGAAAAGTTGAACTCTCCTATGCAAGGAGTTTAGGAATAGAAATATATAATAAGGCTAAATATTATTATCTCATTTTAATCATTGTGGGGCATCATAAATATATTATCTAGCATCTTCACAAGGGAGCTAACGTAGTATATGTAACATTAAACTCCATTTTTCAAATATTAATGTTCTCCTTCATTAAAGTATAAAATTATTTGTGTTTCATATGCTGAAGCATGACAACCAATATGTTGATCAAATGGAAAATATGTGACTTAACAAGGAACTAGATTTGTCATGAATTATAATGTATGATTTTTTCTAATACCATAATATTTATAGCTAGTGACATAATATTTGGGTTGTGAAGGAAACACGTGTTCATATTTGGCAAGTTCTCGTAAGCATATGTGTTAAGGGATGTATAATTTATTCCATATGAGGATCATCACTTTCAATGGGATCATAGTTATGGGAAGATACAACTAGTTATTTGTATAGAATATGTGACATTGGAAGGATTTATGGCGAGGGAAGGATGGGATTAGCACAGTCCTTCCTTTAATATACTTTGGATAACAATGAATTATGTTTCTTTTGATATGTAACACCCATTTTCAATAGTGGAAGAGTGATGGAACAAGGTTTACAATACTCTCATCTAATAGTTTGAGGTCGATCTGGCTCCCATGAGAGAGGTCAATATTAGCTATAGGAAGGAGGCTTTTGCAGATGTTTTTATGATTTTGATGCCATATGGTTCATTCAAAGTCATGTTAAGGAATCAGATGGAACGTGAATGTTCATGGTATCTGCTGTGTAAATATGTATGTGAATACATCATTCAATTGAATTTGTTGGTTGTTGGGTTGTTTCATTATTAGAACTTTCTTGGGAATGTGAAGATGAGATATTGAGGAAAATTCCTACCTCTGAAATTAGTAAGGGCTCAACATCTAACTACTCCATCATGGTGGGTGGTAGACTTGGTTGAGGAAGAAATTGGTGTGTCTTGATGAGAGATACAATTGAATGGTTATAGGTGTTGGTGAATGGGAGAGTATTTTCATGAGACTGAGGTGCAATAATAACTAGAATATCAAATCATAGATGTTGAATTCAAAGTAGATGGGGGGTGCAGTGCAAGGAGATTAGGAATATGAGAATATTTAGTTGTAGACTAATATTATAAAATTGAAAATAAGACACAAGAAAATGTTATTTAGTTTGAACTTCATAATGGGAATGGTTTTAGACATAGCACCCAATTTAGGAGGATGAATTATGGAATTGCTGGCCTACATCCACAACTTGACGATCTTTAGATAAACATGGATGAAAATCATCAAGTATTGTTTCCTTTTGGTAACTCTATCAACAATAGT
The DNA here is from genome assembly GCA_000404065.3 of Pinus taeda. Taxonomy (NCBI): domain Eukaryota; kingdom Viridiplantae; phylum Streptophyta; class Pinopsida; order Pinales; family Pinaceae; genus Pinus; species Pinus taeda. The sequence goes on along the minus strand of APFE030691888.1, from coordinate 38,871 downwards.
GTGTTCAAACTCCATAATCTAAATTCATCTATTACTGTTTAGGATGTTGAATACTTTCATAATGCTATTACATCTAAAAATAAATGACAATTAATATGTGCAAGTTAAGCATTGTAATATATTAGGCACCTTTTGAAAGATATATCCCTTTATATGTTTTGTAAAAGTTGTAAACTCGACAACATTCCTTTTAATTTATGAAACAAAATAAGGAAAAATTCCAACAGTGGATAATAAAAATACTTTGTGATTTTAGTATTGTTATTTGTAATGTAAGAATTAAGGGAGGGAGTTGAAGACAATGGTTCCATTAATTAAATATGTTTGTATTTGAATTGGTTTGTAGTTGGTTTGGGTTGTTGGAGAATGTTGAGATATTCTCTCAACTAGAATCACCCATATGAGAATTACATGGATCTCGTCCCAAATATATATATGTGTCATATTTGTAATTTAATGTGTAAGAAAATATTTTTTGGTGTGAATTTTTTTATCTTTGTTCAAATCCCTCACTAACATTGAACATGTGTGTAGGTGTAATTCCCATTGTAAATTTTATTCATTTTCCATTTGTGGAATTGGAGGTGGATATGTTTTGAGCTATCGTGGCCACATAAATTATGTTGGTGAAGGCATTGCCATGGAGTTAGAATGCACAAAAAATCTTGGAGTACATCAATCCATCATCGTGGTAGTGGAAGAAATCTTAGAATTCACGAGTTTAAATATGCTCCTTTCCACCTACAAAAGAATAGTTAGTAGTTATCTTTAGTGAGGAATGTGGTATTGAAATGGTGTAGTCAATTGATTTATTATCCACGATGATGAAAAAGTAAACTTTTGATACAATATATTACATTTATATTCTATTAAATGAGATCAAAGATCTCAATGATTGAGATTGTTTGTTCTAATTCTTACTACTCATCTGCATAAAATAATTAAGTACATCAATATATAGACATCAAGATTTTTACAACTATATAAACTATATTCACATTCTACAAAAATGGAAACTGTCATATCCCTCTAATTTCAACTAATTAGATGAGTCTAATTATGAATTCCTACCAATTTATTGACCCATATTTTACTCTAATATATGTCATAATTTCTGGACAACTGACTCAATTAAGCATCATATTCAACACGTTCCCTTAAAGTTTCTTACATAATAAAAAATTTCTTTGGTAATGCTTTGGTGAATATATCAGCAAGTCGGTATGTTTGAATTTAATTCTATACCCAATTGGTTGTGAAAGTCCATAGGGAATAGAAAATTTCCAAAATTCAATATTTTATGATTGAGAGGCTCTACAACTTGATCTAAGGGTTAGGGTTTTGACATTGGGCACCATGGTAGGAAGTGCAGGGAGGAGTGATGCTCCCTCCTACAGTCAAGTAGTTACAAATAGAAGCAAGGATGCTAAAAATCAATGTTTCAAGAAACCGTTGGAGAAGACAACAGGGGCAAGTAACACGGACATACTGGAAGGAAACAAGACTCATGAATAGGAAGGGGATCAACAGGAATCCACTAAGGAAAAGGACAAAGTTGGTAGCAATCAAAAACCCACTTCTATAAAGACAACTAGGGCCTGCAAGCCTAAGTCAAACATCATTCCTCGGGTCATCTTGAGCGACCCAGTGATTCAAGTGCATAGGGATCATATGACGGAACATGTGGCCATATGCAAATTCACGGGGATATGGCCGATGGAGAGGGCACTGCATGTATGGATAAGGAGCCACTGGAAGCCAAAGGGGGGAATACACCTTCATCTAGGATCCAAGGGCTTCTTCACAGTAGTATTCACAAGCCTAGAGGATAAAGACAAAGTGGTCGAAGGAGAACCATATTTCTATGTTGCGACAGGCCTCTACATGTAGCCATGGATGATGAAATTTGTTTTGGAATGTGAGACATTTACATCAGTAGCAGTATGGATCAGATTATACTCCGTTCATCTGGATTATTGGATACTAGAATCTCTAAAAAGAATAGGCAACAAACTGGGGCATTTTCTAAAGATCTCAGATGTGACTCTGAAAGGAAAATACACCCCCTTTGCCCTAATATGTGTGGAAATGGAATTATCTAGAGCACTTTCAGACGTGATAATTTTAGAAGTATATGATGAAGAATGGGTACAAGTGGTGGACTATGAGCACATCCCATTTAGGTGTTGCAAATGCCATCAACATGTGAATCTATATAGAGACTGCTCACCAAACATCATGTAGAGAAATGTGAAAACCATAGTGGATAAAAATCATGAGGTTTTTACCAAGGTTGGGGGCAAAGGGAAAGGCATAAAGAGGCAGCAAAAGAATATCAATGAGGAAAAACAACTGAGCCATAATAGCTTCAAGATCCTAGAAGAAGAAGGAAACAATGAAACAAACTAGGAAATGGAGAACATTATCACTGAGAAGGAAAGGGATGAAAGCATGGAAGATATAATAGAAATGATGATGGAGATAAATAAGGACCATGAGATGACTCCAAGTGAGGCAAGAATGGAGGACCATGAACTGCAGGAGATTCTACATAGGGAAAATATTGATCTAGAAAAATTTATGGAACAAGGAATGACCAAAGTTATGGACTCCCTACCAAAAGAGGAATATGACAGGGTTCAAAAGCTCTTCCTATGGAGATCACAATCGAAGGGAACTGGAGTCCAAATAAATCATGAAAGCTAAGACATAGAGGGGTCAAAATGATGGAGGAGACATAGGCACAATGTCCAAACAACCCAGGCAAGAAAAGAGGAAGAAAAGGACAGAAGGAGTTGTTGAATGAATGTGGGAAACTATTGATTAGCTCGGGTAAGATGAAAGCGCTTACTAGTTACTCCTTTACTAATCTTTCTTAATGAAGCTCACAACCTGGAATATTAGAGGCATATGAAATAGAAGGAAACAAAAAAATCTCAGCATTAGAATAAAAGAAGAAAAATCAGATATCGTTTTTATTCTGGAGACAAAATGTTTAATGGATAAGATTAGAGAAATACATAATAAATGGCTAATCAAATATAACTATCTAGAGGTTAAAGAAAAAACTCAGCGAGGGGGATTCTCACGCTATGGGATCCACATAAATTTGGAATCCTTGATGTTGAGGCATATAGGAACTATCTTTCTCTAGTATGAAAAAATTTAGAGGATAAGGAGATATACATGATCACAAATGTCTATGGCCCTCAAAAGCAAGAAGACAAATTTAAGCTTCTCACCACCCTTGAGGAACTGAGAGCAAGATACCCTAATATGCCCTGGATCATTGTAGGAGATTTCAGTATGATAATATCTCTTACAGAGAAAAAGGGGGTAGCAGGAAACTAGGTAGAGACTCCATGGCTTTCGAGAACTTCATAATGAACATGGGGTTAGTGGACATAGAAACAATAAATGGGACCTTCACGTGGAACAATAAGAGGGAAGGGGCTTCACAAGTCACCTTTAAACTAGATAGATTTATTATCTCAAAGCACCTCTTTCTCTCAGGCCCTGCCATGACAGCTTCTATTCTTACCTTTGGAGGTTCAGATCATTGGCCTATACAGTTGGAAGCCACTTTTACGGGTACAACAAGAAACAAACCTTTCAGGTTTGAGAATTCCTGATTCTGTCACCCTGAATTCAACAGTAATATTGACAAATGGTGGAAAGATGATCTAAACATTCAAGGCACTAGAATGTTCCTGGTCCAACAGAAACTTAAACATATCAAATCCAAGCTTAAAGGTTAGAATAAAAAGGAATTTGGCAATATCCTCAAAGCCAAAAGAGAAGTTGAGCAAAAACTCTAGGAAATCAATCAGATTGACATCATAGAGTGCTTTATCGAGGAGCAGAAAAATATAGTGGATTCTTTGTTAGAGGAATGTGAAGATCAATGCTTGCAAGAGGAGATTTTCTGGAGACAGAATTCAAGGATACAGTGGATTAGATAGGGAGAAAGAAACATGAAGTTCTTTCACAAATCCACCATGGATCATAGGGCACACAACATAATTACAAAGCTCAAAGACTCTCAAGGGAGAGAAATCGTCTCTCACAAAGACATGGAATCTCTCGTTGTACAACATTTCCTTAGTATTGCAAAGGAGCCTCTGAAGGACAGATCCAGGTTCATCAATCATTTCACTCAGTACATCCCTCAACTGGTCACCAGAGAAGACAACCATAATCTTAACAAGTCAGTGTCAGAAGAGGAGGTCAATGAGGTGATCAATGAAATGCAAAATGGAAAAGCTCCAGGCCCTCATCGGTTTAATGTAGACTTCTTCAAAGCATGTTGGAAAATAGTCAAAGAGGATATCCTTGAGGTGGCGGAAGACTCAAGAAGGTCCAAAAAGGTTCTGAAGGCATTTAATGCTTCTTTCGTAGCTTTAACCATGACTCCGGATGGCTTCAAACCCATAGCGTTATGTAATGTGGTGTATAAAATTATTTCCAAGGTGATCACCAATAGATTGAAGCCCCTTTTACCAGCCCTCATCTTAGAGGAGCAAACAGGCTATGTGGAAGGAAGATAGATCCTCAATAATATCATCCGAGCTCATGAGCTAGCACACTCTCTCAAAAGCAGCAAACAAGCTGGTATGATCATTCAATTAGACCTAGAAAAATCTTATGACAAGCTAAGATGGTCTTACATAAGGGCAGTTCTAAGAGCCTATGGCTTCGACCAAAACTGGATAAGATGGCTCACGCCACTAGTTACCACAACTAGTTTCTCCATCTTGCTTAATGGTGCTCCTCCAAGACTCTTCACACCCTCCAGAGGTCTCAGACAAGGGGATACGCTCTCACCCTTCTTCTTTGTTCTCATGATGGAATGGCTAGGCAGAGTGATTAAAATGGCAAATGCTGAAGGAAGAATCCATGACATCAAACTCACCTTGGATGGAGCGGAAAACACACATCAACAATTTGTGGATGATGCAATGCTACAGGACATACCCACAGTCAAGGAAGCCAAAACGATCAAACATATTTTGAATGACTTTGCTATGGCTGTTGGCACAGAGGTAAGCCTCAACAAATCAAAAGTTTTTTTTCTTTAACACTGACATTGATATTCAAAGAAATATCACCAGAATTCTTGGGTTTCAAAGGAACCAACTACCTTCCAAGTACCTGGGCATACCTCTCATTGATAAACCTCTTTGCAAGGAAGTGTGGGAGCCAATTATAAATAAACTACACGACAACATTCGAAAATGGACATGAAGGACTTTAAACTTGGTGGGGCACCTTGTGCTCACATACGATGTCCTACAGGCCATTCCTATATTCATGTTCCCAACTCTTCCTGTGCCTAAAGGAGTTAAGCAATAGATCAGGAGCATACAAAGGGAATTTCTATGGGGTAGAGGAGAAGAGAAAGAGAAATGGGCTTTAGTAGCCTGGGACAATATCTACAAACCCGAGAGCCACTGTGGCTTCGGGCTTCATGATCCTGAAACCATCAGTAAAGTTTCGGGAGCTAAACGCTAGTGGAGGTGGATCAAGGAATTGGCAAATCCCTAGGCTAAGCTTTGGAAACAAAAATATGCCAAGAATTGGTGGGATAAAGATCACATTAGAATGTTAGGGCACATTAAGGGCTCCCAAATTTGGAACCTTGCTTGGGAAAATAAAAGTATTGTTTAGCAACATAGTTTTTGGAAAATTCGAGCTGGGAACCTAGAATGATTTTGGGAGGACAACTGGTAGCAAGAACCAAACTTGTATTAGGATGAATTAGCAACTCTCAAGAATGACACAGAAAACAAAGGTCTACTTATGGTAAAAGACATATCGGACCAGGAAAGGAACAATGGAAAACGGAGAACTTGGAAGGATCTAGGCCACAGTTAAGAGAGTCCTCTGAGGGCCCAGGCAGACTCTCTTACACAGGATCTAGAGAAAGAAGGATTCTAGTTTCCTCCTTGCCTAACCAACTAAAACGGGGAAAGAACACCAAAGGAAACTTTAACATCAAAGAAGCTAAAAAAGTAGTAACAGGATTTAACTATCTAAATCCTGATCAAGTTTGGAAGAATCTTTGGCAGAGCCCCCACTAGATGAAAATAAAATTATTTATTTGGCTAGTTCATGAAAGGAAAATCTTAAATTGGGAGAATCTCCTGAAAAAAGGCTTCACTAGACCATCCAAATTTTCCCTTTGTGGCTCATAAGAGGAGACGACGGATCACCTTCTCAACCTCTGCCCCTTCACCTCCATAGTGTGGGAATGGGTGGCCTCAATCTTTAGGCACATTGATAGGAATAGACTCAACATATCCAACACTTTGAATAATTGCAGGAAAAAAATTCTCAAGGATGAAATTATTAATAAAGCCTAGACCCTAGTTCTAGGCTTTGTCATCTAGAATGTTTGGAAAGAGCGCAATAGTCGGATCTTCAAGAACAAAGCAAGCAAGCCACAACACATAATTGACCAAATCTTAAGGCAGCTCAAAGACACAATCAATAGCTTGTTGAGGACACCTCCTAAGGACCCTCCTCTGCCCCAAGATGCAAGTATTCTACTACATTTAGGTCTCTGGTCCATAAGCCCATAGGGAATTATCAAGGGAGTGAACCAAATAAATTAAGATATAAACATTTGGATGCCTCCTCCATATGGTTTCTTAAAGTTCAATATAGATGGAGCATCTAAGGGAAACCCAGGGTTAGCTGGTTTTGTGGGTGTTATAAGAGATAAATAGGGTCAAATAAAGAATATCGTTCATGGCCACGAAGGGAAAGCCACTAATAACCTGGCGAAACTCCTGGCCCTAGAACAATTATTGGAAATATTGGTGGATTCAGATTCACATAATGTCATCATTGAAGTAGATTCGGAATTGATTATTAGTTCGGCCAAGAAAATATGTAATGGTACATCACTGGATAAAGTGTCGAAACACTGGAGGCTCTCGTAGGTCTTTCATCATATCTACTCCCACCTGCAAACCTTAAAAGCTATAAGCTTTTTCCATGTGAAAAGAAAAGCTAACATGTTAGAAGATTGTTTGGACAACAAAGGAGAGATTAATAATGAACGGGACACCCAGCACGTCTGGGACTTGTTAACCCTAAGCAAACTATTAGAGGATTGTCTCTGTCAAGCTGCCGAAGATATGGAGTAATGGATTAATGGGATGGATCGAAGAGGATCAGGTGATAGGTGGGAAGATAGGGAAGCCTAAGCTAATTGCCTATGGCTTGGTTGCAATATAAAGATTGTAATGACATTAGTATTCCATTGGGTTTGAAGGAAAGGTTGAGATCTGCAGAGGAAGACCAAGGTTTCAGTGGTGTGAGAACTGATTCTAGAAGTGTTGCAAGTTTGTTCGTTCATTGATCACTGTATGGATTGATGGCGAAACATTGATTCATCGAAAAACAGAGAAATCGGGGTTCAAGCATAAATCCATTGAAAAGCAAAATATCAATGGCGTAGGGAGGAAGGAACGAGAACCATCCGATGGGTTGGATCGATGGTCATCACCTGGCAAAGAATGCGTAAGCTAATTCATGAGGAAGTGGTTTTTCATTGCACAAGTGGTATTTCAGACGGGGTCTTATTGGTAATAGGTATTGCAAGGAAGGCCTCTGATTCCACTCTTCAAGCAACATGCAGTAGCGAGGAGGAAAGAGGATACCGCTTTTCGCGTGGGTAATCCTCAAGCTACTTGTCCACCCAAAATCTGTGTGGACCATTGGATCCATGAAAGGTAGATCAATGATGGAGGGTCAGTCATGCAAGTGGAGGGTTGGATGTGAATATACGATTCAATGATAGTCGTTGATCAATGAATGAGTTGGACGGAGGATGTTAGGTCAATAGGTGTTCGGGTTTGGTGAGTGTAGTGGGAGGGCACTATACCGGGAATGCGGACCTACTGTTTTTTGTGGTTGTGAATGTAACAATTTTGAAATCCGATGTTATGGGTTGCGGGTAAGGTGTTTGTGTATTACTTGTGTAACCCAAATCTCCTGATAGAGGGGATGGTTCCAATTTTTAAAGGTTTAAAGCCAATTTCTCTTCAAATAGGTCATGTGGACCATGTTTTGGTAAACGCAAGGAAGTTTAGTTTACCTTGTAAAATATGTAATGTACTTGTTTCGATTAATAGAAAGATCCACTCTTACTTGAACAAAAAAAAATATATATATATAATCAAGTCAATCATTTGTCTTACAAAACTTCATTTCATTTTCTTATTTTCCCACATGATCCCTTATGAAGTGATATTTCATATCAATATGTTTGGTATGACTATGAAACACTGGATTTTTACATATCGAAATTGTCGATATGTTATCAAAATAAATCATTGTGGCATCTTGTTGTTCTTTCTCCATGTATGTTATTCACTTCAACCAAACTGCTTCATTGGTTGTTGCTATTGCTGCAATGTACTCTATATTTGTATAAGACAATGAAATAGTGGGTTCCTCTTTTGAAGACCATGATATCACACCTTATCCTCGACTAAAAACAAAACTTGAAGTACTTTTCCTATCATCAATGGATCTAGCCCAATCATTATCTATATAGACAACAAGCCCAAAAATATTTATTGAGGCATACCAAATGCTAAAATTTCTTGTTCCACAGGGATACCCCAAAATTATTTTGGCTACTCCAAAGTGAATCCTACTTGGACTTTGCATGAATCTAGAAATCAAACTTATTGCTTGCATAATATCAAGTCTAATGGTAGTAACATATATAACACTTCCTACCAAACTCTTGTATGATATACAATCTACCATTTTAGCTCCATCTTCCATAAAAAAAAAAAATCATTTGTATTCATGGGTGTGCTCATGATCTGCTGTTTTCCAATTTCGATTTGTGAAGAATATATACGACATACTTTTCTTGTGAAACAAATATATAATCATCCATTTTACTGAGTTCTCTATGAAATAAATGATGCATCAATCCAATATTAGTAATTTCTAATTCAGTCATCATGGCATATTTGATTTCTTATACTAAACGATTACTTGAAGATTTTTATATAAAGTCATCTACATATAAACAAATTATCAATATATCATTTCTGATCCAAAAATGGATCCTGGATAAACCTCTAAACCTAAAAAAATTCATATAAGAGGTAAAAGGTGCCAAATGGCACAAATCCTTTCTAAATCAGAGGAAAATGAAAGTCATAGGCTTCTCTAAGAAATAGTCTCATTGCAAAGATCCCTCCATTCTGAATCCGACAAAACTTAAATGGGCAAAAACAAACTTCAGATGGGAAAGCTATAGTAAAATGAAGCTATCCTTTTTTCAAAGGAAAACGAGTCAAAAATCCCTTGATAATGGGTCCTAAAAACCCTATAAGTCTTCCAAATCTCCCAAAAGGGAAAAACCATCACAAAAGGAGGAGTTATGGAAATATCAGATTACACTATCGGGCCTTAAAAACATGAAGAAAACCATGCAAACAAGGCTATCGGGGGCTTGAACAGTGGTTGCACAGGGGCCATCGGATCTGGCTGATCAACGGTCCAGATCTTATCGGCAATCTCAATCGGCGATCACAAGCAGATCAACAATTACAATCGGTGATGGAACCTAGAAAATATCGACACATGGTATATATTTAGTGTGATGTGTGATTGCAACTAAACGCATCGCAATATCGCATCGGTGAAGCACCAAAGGGAAGGCTTACGAAGACTAGAGACTGGGCGAATTACAATTGCCAATATTGCCATATTGCATCAGTGGTTGCAGAGGAGTAGCCATATGTTATATATATACGTGCGATGCAAACGCCAGACCTGATAGAGTTATAAGCGACATTTCATATATTTTTAAATCTGCTAAACAACCATTTTCTGTGTATTTAGTGTATTTCTCTTACTAAGCAAAATACAAAGGGGAGCACTGATGCGATGTAAACTGGACCCGAAAGGGTTCGGGAATGAAAATGTATAACATTTCAAATCTACCCAAAGCCATATTTGCATTATTTTCCATGTCTTAATGTATTTTAAGATACAAAGGGAAAACCCTAGAGCAGGCCAATTGTAACGTGCGATGGTGACCTACGGGTGGACCTGATTAGAAGATAAAGCACAGTTATGAATGTTTCAAGTCCAGGGAACAGTGTTTCAGTGGATTTTTCCATGTACTGCAGCGTTTTCCTTTGTTAACATAGAATGACTGTTTCAGAGGGATTTCAAGCACTGGGGCACTCATTCATTGTGGAATAGGTGGCATTCATCCCATGAAGTGTTTAGAAATGATTGCTAATGCTCAAAGAAGGGATTCGGGTGGACCAAAATAGGAAGATGAAGAGCCTGAGAGGGAAATGAATCAACATGACCATTTTGGCTTAAAAAGCCACAAAACAATAAAATAAGAGGAATGTTGGTTGCTGGTGGGTTGTTGGTCATTGTGGGAACTGTTGCTAAAGCCGAGCACAAGCAGGTAGTGTCAAGACAACAACACAAAAGAAAAAGAGTAGCCTATGGGGTCACTTGAATCCAAGTGAAAAGCCAAGAGGACTATTTTTCTGATAGAAGGCAAAGAAGCCAGAGCCAAGAGCCAAAAGCCAAGATCCAGAGCCAAAGAGCTAGAGTCAGAGCCAAGAGCCAGAACCAAAGCCAAAGAGCCAGAGTCAGAGTCAAGAGCCAGAACAAAGAGCGAAAGAGGCTGAGCCAAGAGCCAGAGCGTCAAGAGCCAAGGGGATAACATGGTGTCTAAGCCTGCTATTTCCATGTAAAAATAGTAGGATTTGAGCCAAGAGCTTGCAAAAAGGACTTATATCATAATCCTATAGAGCCTAGTTAAGTTGACTAGAGCTCACGAAGATGTAGCCCAATAGTTGTGGGTGAACTCCTCATTAATATTGATGTTTTGTGTGATTGTTTGTTGTTATTTTATTTACTATTATATGCCTTAATATATCAGTTTAAGCACATTCACATATCAGCACAAATAACATATTTTAAAGCAAGTAATCAGTTGAACACAAATACAAGCAAACACCTATACTTTCAAGCATTTCTTAATTCGACATTGGTTAATCAAATAGATTTTGGAATATTCAAGATTTGGAAGTGGGAGAGGTTCTTGTAAACTAGACAAGAAGCCTAAGTGCCCCATTTTCAGATCAGGTGGTATCAAATCTTAAGGTTGATTGGCCTCACCTTTAAAGAAGGTTATATTAGAATGCTTGATTTAAAAAGCAAAGATCACTTGTTTGAAAGGTGTTTGAATAGCAAGAGGCTGATTGTATGCTTGATTCCAAACTGACTATTTTTTTAGTTGGAAGAGGTGAAAGGGAAAGCTATTGATAGCTCAGTCCAAGAAGGACAAGGAGGAGGAGGGTTGAAGGAATTATTCTATTCCAAAGGAACTCAAGGGAGTCCTTGAAACACAAGAGGTTTGTTGCAAAAGGTTGCTTGAATAATGTCTTTATTTATATTGTTGAAGTTCTTTTTTGTTCATTGGCATAATGACAACTTCTACAAGTGGGTCCTCAAATTTTGCGTTCTTCACAAGATTATTTGATGAAGACATGAAGAAAGAATTGTCCACCATGATGGATATGGTGGGAGAAATGTATGAGGATGGAAGGAAGAGCAGCATGCTTAGAAAGCAGTTGAATTCCACGAATGAAGAAAAATAGTTGCTTGCTGACAAATTGCACGAAATCGAGAGGCAACTTCATATTGCAAATATGAACCTGAAGATAATGCATGAGTTGGAAACACAACTTTTTGTTTCACAAGAATCCTTAGTCAAGTATTAGCTTGAAGAAGAGGTGAGCCATTCCAGTTTGTCTTCAGATTCTTCTAAGAATTCTTGTATTGGTTCTTTTGAAAGACATACTATAGTCATAGGTTCCAAGCTAATGTCCAAGATGGGCTATGAAGGAAAAGGCTTGGATAAGCATGCACAAGGTATTGTTGAACCAATAATGGCTGAGGAAAGGCCTAAGTATTTGGGTCTTGTTTATGGACAGCCTTATCGAGAGAATTCCAAAGCTACCATGAAAGCCATTGAAATAGTCCCAAGAAGGAGTTTCATTTCATGTCCTCTACCTCAGAAGTTTGAAGGTTGTATTCAAGAGGAATACAATAGCTTGAAACATCAGTTGCAGGATGCAGGTGTTCAGAAGCACAAACTTGAACCAGAGAGTTGGTGAGACTCCAACAACCTTGAAGAGATTGATCGTGTTCCAAAGGGAGCCACTTCTTCATTTGCTTCACCTCCTCATGAAGGCTATAAGGGTGAAAGAGGCAGGTATAAATCTGGTTCTAAACATATTCCTTTTGATTTTGCAAAGCATGGCAAACTTCCACATAATCATGGGAGAAGAATTGCATGTTCCTTTTGTGGTTTGGATAACCATGATGTTTGTAGATGTTGGAAGAGAATGGCCACATACAAGAAGCAGAAGAAGGAAAAGAAGCAAGAAGCAAAGGGTCCATTAGACAAGGCAAATCATGCTTTCAAGGCGATGCACATGCAGTGCACTTACTGCCATAACAAGGAAATGTCGCAACAAAATGTCAGACACTAAATCTAGCATTGCTTCCACAAAAGCTGAAGAAAGTGGAAAGAGAAGATGGCAGAAATGGAAGTGAACATTCCATGAATGACGTGTCTCAAAATGATTCGCATGATGATGCTAATTTGTAGACAAAGGTGGTAACTTTGAAAGGGATTGGTAGGGAGCAGTTAGAGTTCTTATTCTATTAAGGTTGCATGTCTATTGATGCATGTACATTATATTTCATTTTAGCTTCCAAAGTACAGTGTGCTTACGTGAAAGTTGAAGGATGAAATGCATGCATGAGCATGACATGCATGAACATAGGGATGTTGATGATTTCCTTGTATTTGAACATGTATGTGTGATTAACTTGTAGGGTCGATTGCTTTGAAATGCATGTGATGCCATGTTGAATTGGAAGAAGTTAACTTGGTCTCCAAATGGAGATAATGATGAAGTGTTTGATCTTTTGAAAAAGACTCCTAATGGTCTTTTTGCACATGATTGACTTGAAGGGTTATTTGTTTAAAGGTAGGTTTTGTGGTCTTGTATCTAGTCTATCATTTGTATGCAGATGTGATACATGGAGGTGTCCACAAGATGTGAAAATCTATTTCTTTTGGAAGCATGACTTTAGTCCATTCAGTTGTTGTCTGTATGCCTATTGTTGTTAATAACTCTTGTTGGAAGTTTGTAAAACAGCTACAAATGAAAGTTTTGTGGAGCAGATGTACTTCACGTTTGTTTGAGCCACCTTGGATCAATGATCAAGGCAAAGAAGCTCAAATTACCTTCTATGACCATTTTAATAGATGTTCTGCAGGAAGGAAAGGAGGAAGATAGTTCTTCTTAGGAAGACCAGCGCATCCAGAGAAGGGAAGTGGTTAGAAAGTTTGGTTCAGAGGCACTATGCAAAGGTAAATGTAGGGAGACTAAAAGAAGAGGGTGAGTCACTCTCATTTACTTTTTAGATCAGTATATCAATCTTTTGGAGACCAAAAGTTCTCTTAGTGGGAAGGTCTGATCCAAAAATGCATCCTGGATAAACCTCTAAGTCTAAAAGACTTCATATAAGAGGTAAAAGGTGCCAAATGGCACAAATCATTTGTAAATCAGAGGAAAATGAAAGTCACAGGCTGCTCTCAAAAATAGTCTCATTGTAGAGCTCCATCCATTCTGAATCTAATGTAACTTAAATGGTCAAAGATGGACTTCATATGGGAAAGCTATCATAAAATGAAGCTGCCTTTTTTTTTCAAAGGAAAAAAAGGAAAAAATCCCTTGATAATGGGTCCTAAAAACCTTCTAAGTCTTCCAAATCTCCCAAAAGGGAAAAACCATCACAAAAGGAGGAGTTATGGAAATATCTGATTACACTATCAAGCCTTAAAAACATGAAGAAAATCATGAAAGCAAGGCTATTGGAGGCTTGAACAACGGTTGCATAGGGGTCGTCGGATCTGGCTGATCAATGGTCTAAATCTGATCAGCAATTGTAATCGGCAATGACAAGAAGATCCACAATTGCAATCGGTGATGGCAGCTGATGGGTATCAGCACATGGTATTTGTTTAGTGCATTGTGTGATTATAACTATTTGCATCACAATATCGCATTGGCAAAGTACCAAAGGGAAGGCTTACGGAGACCGAAGACCAAACGACTTGCAATCGCCAGTGTCGCCATATTGCATTGTGCGTTGTAGAGGAGCGGCCATATGTTATATATATACGTGCGATGCGAAGGCTGAACTCGATAGAGTTATAAGTGACGTTTCATATATTTTGAAATTCGCTAAACGACCATTTTCTATGTATTTAGTGTATTTCACTTATTAAGCGAAATACAAAGGGGAGCGCCGATGTGATGTAAACCAGACCCGAAAGGGTTCAGTAATGAAAATGTATAATATTTTGAATCTTCCCAAAGACATATTTGCATTATTTTTCATGTTTTAATGTATTTTAAAATATAAAGGGAAAACCTTCGAATAGGCCAATTGCGACATGTGTTGATGACCTATGGGTGGACCCGATAGGAAAATAAAGCACAATTATGAATGTTTCAAGTTTGGGGAACAATGTTTCTATGGAATTTTCCATGTATTGCAGCGTTTTCCTATGTTAACACAGAATGACTATTTAAGAGGGATTCCAAGCACCGGGGCACTCATCCATTGTGGAATAGGTGGCATTCATCCCAGGAAGCATTTACCAATGATTGCTAATGCTCAAAGAATGGATTCGAGTGGACCAAAACAGGAAGACGAAGAGCTTGAGCGGGAAATGAACCAACAACATCTTTGGCTTAAAATTCCATAAAACAATAGAACAAGAGGATTGTTGGCTACTGCTGGGTTGTTGTTCATTGTGGGAGCTATTGATGAAGCCGAGCACAAGCAAGCAGTTTTGAGACAGCAACGCAGAAGCAAAAGAGCAGCCTACGAGGTCACTTGAAGCCAAGTGAAAAGCCAAGAGGATTCTTTTCTGATTGAAGGCAAAGAAGATAGAGCTAAGAGCCAAGAGCCAAGAGCCAAAGCTAAAGAGCTAGATTTAGAACTAAGAGCTAGAACCAAAGCCAAAGAGCCAGAGTCAGAGCCAAGAGCTAGAACCAAGAGAAAATGAGTCAGAGCCAAGAGCCAAAGCTTCAAGAGCCAAGGGGATAACATGATGTCTGAACTTGTCATTTCTATGTAAAAACAACAGGATTTGAGCCAAGGCTTGTAAAAATTACTTATATCATAATCCCAAAGAGCCTAGTTGAGTTGCCTAGAGCTCACGGAGATGTAACCCAAGAGTTGTGGGTGAATTCCTAATTAATATTTTTGTTCTATGAGATTGTTTATTGCTATTTTATTTACTATTATATGCATTTATATATCAGTTTGAGCACATTCACATATCAACACAAATATAATTAGTTAAAGCAAGTAATCAATTGAACACAAATACAAGCATACACCTATATCTTCAACCATTTCTTAATTCCACATTGGCTAATCAAATAGACTTGGGAATATTCAAGCTTTGGAAGTGGGAGAGGTTATTATAAACTAGACAAGAAGTGTGAGTGCCCCATTTTCAGATCTTTTCCATCTCACATGATATACAATGTGGGTTCATTTTCACTCATGTTATATCCTTTTTTCACAAAATAATTATCAACTTTTCTATACCATGACCTTAGAACTAGTTTAAGCCCATAAAGAGATTTTTTCAACTTTTAGACTTTGTATTCATTTCTTGCAACTTCATATCCTTGTGGTTGCTAAACATAAACATCTTCTTGCAATACACCATTCAAAAGGATGATTCCACATCAAAATATTAAACTAGTCAATTATATTATGCCGCTAATGCCAAAATAGTACTTATTGTTTCCAACCTTGCAATAGGAGATTATGATTCATTGTAGTTAATACCTCATTGTTCAACATACCTATTTTCCACTAACATTTCTTTATGCTTTTCTATGGATCCATTAATTGCATACTTTGTTTTGTTCATCCATTTGATTACAATGACCTCTTTTTCAATAGAAGGATCCACAAGCTCCCATGTTTCATAACTCTCAATTGCTACAATCTCTTTATTCATTGCTTCACACCATGATTCATCTTTTCCTACATCTTAAAAATATGTTGGTTCTACTTCAATGTGAGACATTAAAGCAAAAATAGGATTTTACCTTTCCCAGAGAAGGACTTTGGCTTGAAATAGGACTTCAAGTTGAAGAACATGACAAAATCGATGTAGTTGAAGAAATATTTGGGACACTATTTGGATTTATAGAAATAGAAGATTCATCTTTTTGTACAATAATTTTTGGGTTTTTTGTTGTACACCTTGAATCCACGAACATTCCTCTTTTTCATCAAATAACACATCAAAACTAAACAATAATTTTTTAGTTTGTGGATCATACAATATATAAGCCTTTGTCTCCTCACACTAGAATATAAAAATGGAATTCACATTTTTACCATATAGTTTTCTCCTTTTTTCAACAAAAACATGAGAATAAGCAATACAACCAAAGACTTTTGAATGAGCAATATTAGATTTTCTGCTAGTCCTTGTCTAATATGGACTCATATTTTTCTCTATTAATAAATAAACAAATGTAGCTATAGCTTTAGTCCAAAAGGTATTTGGAATATATTTACCTTTCAACATGCTCCTAGTCATCTCAATAATTGTCCTATTCTTTCGCTTGGCCACAC
>APFE030691888.1:0-17201 GCA_000404065.3 Pinus taeda | reverse complement strand
AAATTTTATTTTAAATAAAATATTTAAAGTCTTGTTTGAATTTACTATATTTTTTTGGCATGTTGGAGTCAAAGAAGTAGACAAATCGATTACATATGAAGCTGAAATAGTAAAAGGGACTCGAAAATTGCATTCAATTAAAACAAAAGATTACCAAAATGCATTTTAATTTGATAAAAGAAAATATTCTTGTTTTTGTCATGTTTGCATAGAGGGCACACAATCCAATGATGTTTTTGAAATCAATATGTATGTAAAACCTTGGGAACATACATAACTAAATGGAAAGGGGAAAATTTTAGTTGCAAGCTTCAAAGAAATGGAATTAGAGGAGATGATAGTATCATTTGAAGGTGATCAAGTTTATGATCTTCTTAGAGAAGGTAACGTTTCAATTGATTTCAAAAGATATATATTCTCTATGGAATTGGCACTTCAATTTATAACAAAACATAAGTAAAATATTCAACACATTAAATACTCCTCGTTCGAAGGAGAAATGGAGCTCCAGAACCCACTCTACAAGGGCTAGGGTTTTCTTTGCAGTCACTTATGAAGTGCCCTACCTTCTTCTCTTGACCTAACCCAGCTACCCCATTTGTCATACTTGATGCCATTTCAACCCTCACCATTTTCCCCATTCACGGATTTGGCTTTCACTTCCCATGACCCGTAAGCATTTTTCACTATCTCCCCTATCCATCTCTTGGTTACCACTATGACAATTGTTCACATTTTATGGAGGAAGATGGTGAGAAATTCTCTGGAGCAGTTATGGATATGGACATTGTAGACTATTTGAAAGACCCGTTAAAGGGTGCCTCCATCTGGATGACTCCCCATGTGACCATGGAAGTACTCCTCCCTTTCTGCAGTGAATTGTTGGAGACCATCATGACCCTACCCTCGACCTCAGGGCCCTCTTTCTTGGTAGTGACCTTACTAAATCCCTCCCCCTCCTGACTGACACTTTCCACCCCCTCCTCATCACCATCCTCTCTCCATTTTGTGGCTGGTTTCATTAACCCTAACCTACATGCCATTTTCTCAGGTTATCTTCTTCCCTCCACATCCGTTTATTCTCATATCTCCTCCTACCCTCTCCCCGAAGAACCCTCAGTTATAGTATTGGGGAGTCCCCTTATGACTCTTTTATATTCTCCCCTCTCCAACAGTTTCACAGGCATCCCTCCACTCTCAGATGCCTTCCCCTCTGGGCTGTATCTGAACCTTGAACACCCACAACCATACCCTTCTTCAAGCGAAGCCTAGCAGGATGCCACCGACGTGGGCCACCGATCAAGCAAAAAACGCAAGTGTGTTAAACCTAGGATAGAAGAAGTCATCGTTCACCTTGGCGAGGATATATAGTGGGGAGACACAATGGACATAACTGACCGAGTCCTGGTTGGAAGAGTTTGAGCTAGGAACTACACTATGGCTCGACTGAAGCCATGGACATCAAAAGTATAGTGACAAGACTTGGCTGAGTTACCCTTCCTCCAAACCTTCGTAAGAGGATGGTTCCCATTGGGTTTCACTAGATCTACGCATACGAATTGTGTCCTATCCTCATTTTGCCACATTGAGTAGGCCCCTTTCCTCCCGCACTAATGGAACTCTTTTTTCAACTCGAAGAGATAATAGCTAGGCATTGGGCCAATATGGGTCCATCTATCAGGTTTACCCCTTAAATTTTGGTTTGAAGACATCTTTTGGCACATTGGAAACTCTATGCGCTCCTATATGGAGCATGAAAATCCATACCTCTCCACTAGTATGATGGCATACGGGAGAATTTTGGTTCATCTAGACACCTGGGAGGGTTTTGCAGGAGCACATCATGCTACAATGGAGAAATTTCTCCTGGACCTAGATACTTGATTACAATGGGGTTCCATTTCGATGCAGAAGGTGCCACATGGTGGGTCACCTATATAGGTCACCTATATAAGGACTGCCCTCTGAATGGGAAGGCTTAAGAAGGAGAAAAAGGAAAGACTATACCTACAAAGGACCCTCAAGCTCTAGAGAATACACCCTTGTCTAAAGATGTAGTGGCTCACACTATCCATGTTGCAGCAATGGAGGCACATGTCAAAGAGACCATGAAGAAGCATGGCAATGCATCATATCGACCTCCCTCACCTCCTCTAACCAAGGAAAGGGTGGCTGCAGAGGCTGCGCTCTCCATGGGTATGTTTGACTTTATCTCCTCCTTTGTACATTTGATTCTCCATCTATTTGCTTGGCATTTACCTCGGTTAATTGTCAGGCCTCTGCTTCCATTCTTCAGAAACCCATTACCTTGGCATGTTCTCTTCACCCCCTCCCCCCATCTTCTGTTGCACAACACCATCCTTTCTCGGGGTTCCCCTCATAAAATTTTTGACTCTGAGAATGGACCCCTATCCCCCAGATACCCGCTTCTATCTTGGGTATGTTCATAGGCTATTGGGTAGTGGAGGTCATGTGTAACAGTCCTGGGGTTTAAAGCCTATAAGTTAGCATGAAAATATTGTAAAACTATGAAATATGCAGAGCACGAAATGTAATAGGTTGAGTGAAAGGGTTGTCCGCCCAAGAAATAATATAGAATAATAGGAGGTAAATTGGCCTGCCCATGGTCCATGGGCCATGAGGATGTATAAATAGAGTAAGGATATAAGGGTACAAGGTAGTTCTTGTGTTGGATAGATCTTAGTGCTATGGGTTTGTAAGGATAGTACTTTTTGAGTTTGTAAGTCCAAGTCAACAATGTTGGTGGGTAGATAGAGGCTCTACAACTATGTGCATAGAGGTTGGGTAGAGTCCACGGCTGTGTGCACAGACCCTTGCAACTGAGTGCGCAGGGCAAATCTAGTTGTATTGGTAAAAGAGTTCAATAAAGATAAGTTGGTTGTGAAATAAGGTGTTTATTCTGTAATATTGTGGATTTGGTTAATATCTGGTTTATATATCTATTTGATCGATGTGCTTATGCTTATAATCTAAGTTTATGCAAATCTATGCCTCTTCTATTCCGTGCATGGGTTATTTCTATTAAATGGTTGCTTAAAGGCTTTAAGAAGTAGATATGGTTGGTAGCAATCTCAGTAGTAATAAGTATTAAGGATTTGTGCTATTCTAGATCTACGCAGAAGCAGAGTGGTGCAAGGCTACAAAACGGTATGCAACCTCTCCAGACCACATCACGACATCCTAAGGGTGCAGAAACTTGGTTCCAGTACCCTCCCCTACTACCTCGGGTGAGACCTTTGTCCATGCTCCATGGGTTGTTGCCCAAAGAGCCGGTAGCTGCGGGATTTGTTTGGCTAAATAACTCTTCTGAACCTTGGTCAGGTCCTAATAAGCCAACAAATGGTTCCATTTCTGGGACCAAGATCTGCCTAAGGGGTGTCTGATGCTCGAATGGTGAGACCCGACGAAGAAAAAAAAATTGAAGAGTGATTGGATCGGAAGTGGGACGAGGTTGTAGGAGACCCTAACATAACTGTGCTCAGACCAGAAGTTAAATATAATGATCACGATCAAGTTGCTGGAATTCAAAGGAGCAGGAAGCAAAGATCCAAAACAATTTTGGTTCATAGTGAGCATAACATGGGAGGAACATGGGGTTACGGACGATAACATCAAAAAGGCTACACTGGTTAGTGTGCTACAGGACTGTGTATTGACATGGTACATAAAGTACTTGAGCAATCACCCGAATGTAGGAATAATGGAGATCAGGGATGCACTATAGAAAGAATTTAGCCAACCAAAATCAAAGACACAGTCGATCTTTGGGTTTAAGGAGATCGTGATGCTGCTAGGAGAAACCCCGTGTGATTTGGATCTGAGGCTGAAAAGTACGATCTTAGAAGCTAACATGACACTGACAGATGTGCAGCACTACACATGGTTTGTGGCATCTCTAACACCACATCTAAGGATGATGCTATCACAACAAAAGATCTCAACCCAACCTAAAGCATTAGAAACAGCAATGAGGTTGCATGAAATGCCAATATAGGATCTGGGGTTGGGAGTTCAGCAGATCCACGTGCAACTGCAAAGCTTATGCTTGGAAATGTAAAGTTTGAAGAAGGAGAAGGAAACCCAGCTAGAAGTGTGAGAGGAAGTTTGGTGCATAAAATGTAGAAGCTAGGGCCATCATAAGGACCATTGTCCGGTTTTTGCAAACTATTTAGCAGTGAGGGGAGCCATGTTGTTGCGACCAAAGGCACAGGTGGGGCCAAGCGCAGTGCCCTCACTCTGTTGCACAATCTTCTAGGCGGGAGGAAAGCATACCAAGGACAACTGTCACCTACTACCAAAGTTTATCCTGAGCCCCCAGCAATTGTTTTGCAACTTTTGTAGTTCGGTAGGCCATGAAGAATGAAATTTTCGAAGTTATCAATTGTTGATGGATCAATCGCCTACCTACAAGATGCAGACTGAGGTGTGAGGGTAGAATCTAGTCGCGGCGATAGCATACAGTGCGTTCCAACGCTGAGGATGAGGGTGGAGAGGAATGGGGCCAGGAAGGGGCCGTCGGTAGTTAATTTGTTACAATTGTGGAGGAACAGGGCACTATGCATGGGATTGTACTAATCCAACTAGGGTATTGTGCCCCTACTACGAGTAGATCGATCATGAAATGATAGATTTCGCCATATGGATAGTGCAGATACATGAGAAAAGGGTAGCACAACCTATGATGACGTAGAACATCGAAATGATGAGATCTGAAATGCGTGAGGAAGATCCCAATGTAAATATGGTGCTCGGAAGTGGCACGACCATAGTAGAGGATAAAGGAAAGCTAGCGGAAGAAACCCCAGGGGTTCATAGGACCCCTGCAAAGCAGTCTGAGTTCAAATCAGAACACGCAAAGAAGATGGGTATGGAGGCTGAGAAAAGCTTCGCAAAGGTCTCTACCTCAAGTAATAAGGATCAAACTAAAATGACAGTGGATCCTTCGATGATAACTACCTTTCTAGGGACATGTATGAGGTTGCTACGTGATAATAGTGTCATTAAATGGTTGCAAGAGCTAATAGCAAAGTGCACAGGGGCAAGTGAACCTCACGTGGTTTGTAATTAGGAAAGCATGCTTTGCGCACTAGGTAGGAGATGCGATTAACGACTTAGATTGGTGACTATGAGATGGATCAGATTATCCTCGACTTAGTTTTGGATGAAAATGTGTTACCTAAATAGACATGGGAACGCATGCATAGGCCCACAGTCCAATGATATCCTATCCAATTATGGATGGTGAACCAACAAAATATCCTGCCTATGGGGAGACTGCAAGGAGTCATGGTGGATATCGAAGGCGCAAACATGTGAATAGATTTTGAGGTAATAGAAATTGTGGATGACAGTAATCCCTACCCCACTTTGTTAGGAATAGATTGGGCCACGGATGTGAATGGCGTCATTAATTTGAAAACTAGGAAAATTATATTTGAAAAGAAGTGCCTACATGTAGTCGTTCCACTCGACCCAGCTGAAGGAGCGCGTTACACGGAAGTTATATGCAACAATCTACTCGACGGGGACCCGGATCATACTACAAGGTAACTACACAATATCAGGATTAGGAAAATTCAACTACAGAAGGGTGAATATCATGGGTACACTCAGAGGCTTATAGTTCAGACTCAAATGAGGAAGATGAGCAATGGCATAATCGATTGAACGAAGTCACCACGCTAAACTACAATAAGATGACAAGATCGTTGTATTGCCTAAAAGATTAGGATCATAAACTGCCAATGTATGATGGGCTGACTATGGTGGATGAGTTCCAGACCAAGTTTGAGAATGCTATCCCAGAACCCTAGCAGTTCGATGCATTGAAATAGGCATTGCGCGCAACCCCTATGCGTTGGTGGGTAACACATGAAGGAACCTTTGAATACTGATGCAGCTACAATCAGATGATGCAGCTAGGGTTTGGGAAGCTGGACCTACGCATAACTGAGAAAAATGATGGACAGGATGACCCACGCATGCACCTCACCAGATGGACCCAGACCTATGGAGAAGAACCCTAGCCAGAGTGGGTACACTTATTTTATCATACCCTGGATGTCATTCCAAGGAACTAGTATACTGAAACAGAGCTCTGACATGGCACTAGCGAGTGGGATATCTTGCGCAAAGGGATTTTGTCAACATTCCTCTTTGAAGATCAATGGATGGATACGGTGGAGGACGCGTTGCAAATTGTGAAGGCTGCTATTTTCAAAATACTGCTGAAAGTAGAAGAAATAGTGCAGTCAAACTCGTCATGTCAGTTGAGCCAGGCATTGGAATGTTACAATATGCAGGTAGAAGATGACGAGGATGACCCTAGAAACATCAATATTCTGGAAACGTAGGGGAGTCGTGATGCTCACAGACCAACAATCAACGATCTAGATGTCACCACGGCGCTGAAAATGAAACAAGTAAACATCAGAATAGAGGAAGAGCCGAAGTATGCAATGCTTGGGGACTATTGGGACGATGCCACCGTGGAAAAGGTCGTCCAATTGCTTCAAGAGTATTAAGATTTATCCCCCACAAAAATCATAGAGTTAAAAGGGATCCTTGGTGACCTGCGAATGATGAAGATAACCCTGAAGCCAGATGAAAAGCCATTGAAGTAGCAACCTTACCGGTTGAATCCAAAATATAAAGCGAAGGTGCATGAAGAGCTACATAAGATGCCTGCAACAACAATAACTGAACCAGTAGAGAAGTCCAATTGGGTAAGTCCTATGGTTTTGCAGGAGAAGAAACAGAAAGGTGAAATTTGCATTTGCATGGATCTGAGGAAGCTCAATGATGCATGTGTTAATGATCCATTTCCGACACCCTTTACAAATGAGGTACGGGAAAATGTGGGTGGGTAGGAAGTATACTGTTTCACCAACAGTTTCTTAGGGTACACACAGATTAAGATCATGCCAGAGGACAGGAGTAAAACAACTTTTGCCACTGAATGGGGCTATTTTCAGTATACAGTGATGCCCTTTGGTCTGAAGAATGCGCCGACGATATTCTCCCACATTGTGGTAGCTGCATTCAAGGAATTTATACACAAGTTATTATAGGTGTATCTTGATGATTGTACCATATATGGGCTAGTTAAGAAACATATTTCAAGCTTACGATTAATGTTGGATACTTGCCAAGGGCACCAGATTGTGCTAAACATTAAGAAGTGTATTTTCTTCATCTCTTTTGGGAACCTGCTTGGCCATGTGGTTTGTAAGAAAGGACTAATGGTGGATCTACCAAAGAACGCTATCATACTCAACCTACAAGCACTGCGAAGTGTTAAACAACTATGGGCCACACTAGGACACATGGGTCACTATCGGAAGTTCATAAAAAGCTATGCACATATCATGGCCTCAATGGAACAACTACTAAAGAAGAATGCTACTTATTGTTGGAATGAGGAATGCAACAAAATTCTGGAAACGCTTAAGGAAAAGATTGCATCAACCCCTATATTGGTCTCTCCGAAATGGGACCTCGAATTTCACGTACTCATTCACATGTCGTGTATCACATTAGGTGTGATACTCACTCAAGAAGAAGAGAAGGGAATTGATGACCTGATTGCGTTCATGAGTTGAAGATTGTCAAAAGCTGAGAAGAATTATTCGACTACTGAGAGAGAGGGATTGGTGATGGTATACGCGCTCCAAAAATACAGCCATTGTCTGCTTGGAGGCCACTTTAAGATGTATACTGATCATTCTATGCTCAAATACCTAGTGAATAAGCCTGTGTTGGGGGGGCATGTCTGTTGGTGGCTACTATTATTTCAAGAATATGACTTTGAAGTCGTTGTAAAGCTAAGACATCTAAACGCAAGCCCAGATCACGTGTCCCGAATTGAGACTGGCGAAGAACCCACAAACTTAGAGGAAGGATATCCTGATGTGCAGCAGTATGTAGTGCATGTTGCGGATGGCCATTTTGAGGATATAATCCACTTCTTAACCACAGGAACCACACCGCAGGGATGTTCTATTTAGTAAAAGAAAGAACTATTGATATGCACAACAAACTTTACTGTTACTGCAGGGTAGCTCTACAAAATGGGCAATGACAAAATATTACGTAGGTATGTACTAGAATTCTAGTGAGGATAGATCCTAGTCGAAGTGTATAGGGGGTTGCTAGGAGACATTATGAGGGTCACACCATGGCACAGAAGATTCTTCCCATACGACTATGGTGACCAACTCTACATCAATATTCGAAAGCGTACTATCAGGAATTCGATGCATGTCAATGGATTAGGAAACCATCGCAGAGGGATGAAATGCTGCTAAATCCACGAATGACATTGCAACCATTTGAGAAGTGGGCAATTGACTTGGTAGGACCTATCACACCTCAAGGGAAGATAGGGGTGGGATATATCATCATCGTGACAGAAAACTTGACTCAGTGGGTAGAAGTGCAGTCAGTTAAGGACTACACGACTGCTACAACTGTGAAATTTTTGTTCGAGAATGTGTTGACATGGTTCGAATGTCCCAAACTTCTAATGAGTGATAGAGGGATGCACTTTCTAAATGAAACGATCGGTGTGCTCACTAAGGAATTCTAGATATATCATCAATAGAGTACACCCTACCACCCTAAAGCCAATGGGACTGTCAAAGCGTTCAAAAAAATTCTGGAGGCTGCATTGACGAAGGTCTGTAATGCACAGAGGAATGATTGGGACTTGTGCATCCCTGCTATGCTCTGGGCATACCAAACCACGTGCAAAAGGTTGATGAGCCAGACACCTTTTCGATTAGTCTATGGAAAGGAAGCCATCATGCCCATGGAATATATTGTACCTAGTTTGCAAATCACGACAATAACAGGCATGGCAGACCGCGGGGTTTGGAGGAATGGCTTGCACAACTAGAGGAATGATTTTGGCTGGATTCCATCAGCAAGTACAAAAATTGCGAGAGAAAGCATGGCATGATATTCATATCAAGGTGCACATTTTCCAGGAGAATGATCTAGTGTTACTATATGACAGCGAGTTTGAGAAATTTCCTGGCAAGCTTCGCATGCATTGGTTGGGACCCTATGTAGTCAAAGAAGTTACGGATGGAGGCACGGTTCAGCTTGCCAAGCTCAATGGAGATCGCTTCCTAGGAAGAGTAAATGGTAGTCACTTGAAGCTCTACATGAGTGGGCCGGCCGCTTGACTAACCGACCAAAGGACAGTCTCACTACTCCAGCCAGTTGAAAGACAGCGCAGGACAAGAAAGTAGTCTGGGGGGAAGCTGTGTGACTATCAAGGTACGCGTAGATTTGGCCTGTCACAACGGTCATAGTTGCACAAAAAGGGTTGTGCTGCTGCATTGACAAGCAAAGAGGTGACCGTTGTTGTCACTATTCATGACAAGATCTCTGAGTTATGGCCAAAGGAAGCAGGTCGTGGGCAATTAAGTGATGGTGTACAAGTTAGATCTGGAATGATTTGCCACAAGCTTAGCGTGAAGGCATCCGAAAACGTAGGAGCTAGGGAATTTTAAATTTGAAACACTTATAAATCATAGGGGGCATCCATCGAATAAGCTATGCTTTCGGAAACCATAAGGTGTTGTGCCTTCCTACCGTTATGGAACTCTTCATTATCTATGCTAAAGGAGTAAGACCAAGGCTCATGATATGGCCACTAGAGATGCAGGGCTTTTTGAACAATACAGTGTGGATAGCTACGGGCACAGCACGACGGTCAGCATCGATGGTAGGGGATATGCTGAAAATTGGTAGACATGAAGCAGAACTAGTCCAAATGTGGCAACCTCATCCATGGGCTGATTGAATAACCATAAGAGATAAGGGAAATATTGTAAATATGGGGACAGATTCTGGAATTGTAGTTAACAAGTCATCTCTGATGTACCTAGAATATTGGGATCTCATGGATAGCAGCAATGGTCTTACAAAATTGCAACAAATGCTCTAGCAGATAATACGAAAAGAAGCTATGACATTGGGAATTGGTTATATTGGTACGAGGAGGTCACATATGCAGCACCTCAGATAGAGCTAAAATCCTAGGAGGGGGTGTTCTGTGTTAATCGAGTAGTGCAGAATGAGCATTATCAGTTGTGTGGAATGGAGCAAGAGCTGGAAGACGCATTGCAGGAGATAAAGAGGGAGTAGTATGTCACTCACATGAAGGTGAACCGCGGATGCTAGGTAGCATGTATCACTGCACCGATGAGTGTCTCGAGGCGAGGCATGATGATTGTGTTGGGGCACTGTTGGGTAGCGCAGGTCCCGTGTAATAGTTTTGGGGCTTAAAGCCTCTAAGTTAGGATGAAAATATTGTAAAACTCCAAAATATACAAAGCGTGAAATGTAATAGGTCAAGTCAGAGGGTTGTTCACCCAAGAAATATTATAGAAAAATAGGAGGTAAGTCGGCCTACCCATGGTCCGCAGACCATGGGGATGTATAAATAGAGCAAGGCTCTAAGGGTAGAAGGTAGTTCTTCTGCTAGATAGATCTTAGTGCTATGGGTTTATAAGGACAGTACTTTCTGAGTCTGTAAGTCCGAGTCAAGGGTGTTGGTGGGTAGATAGAGGCTCTGCAGATGTGTGTGCAAAGGTCAAGTATAGTTTGTAGCTATGTGTGTGGACCCCTACAGCTGAGTGCACAAGGAAGATTTGGTTGTATTGGCAAAAGAGTTGAATAAAGATAAGCTGGTTCTGAAATACGATGTTGATTCTGTAATACTATTTGGTTAATATCTAGTTTATATACCTATTTGATCGATGTGCTTATGCTTATAATCTAAGTTTATGCAAATCTGTGACTTTTCTGTTGCGCTCATGGGTTATTTCTATTAAATGGTTGCTTAAAGGCTTTAAGGAGTAGATCTAGTTGGTAACAATCTCAGTAGTAATAAGTATTAAGGATTTGTGTTGTTTCGGATCTACATGGACGTAGAGTGGCACGAGGCCACAAAATGGTGCATGACCTCTCCAAACCACATCACGACATCACAAGGGTGCAGAAACCTAGTTCCAGCACCCTCCCCTACTACCTCGGGTTAGACCTCAGTCCATGCTCCGCGAGCCGTTGCCAAAAGGGCCAGTAGCTACAGGATTTGTTTGGCTGAATAACTATTCTAAACCTGGGTCAGGCCCCAGTAAGCCAACATAGGCCCTTGACTCCATGGGCATTGGACTGGACACCCCCCCATCCCCCCGAAGCCACCTCGAGGACAACCTTCCTTTCTTTGTAAAGAAAAACTGCAGGCTAGGGTGGAGATAGCATCTTGAAGACAACACACTATTGATTGGGTACCACGCCCCCCCATGAAGTTGCTTTCTTTCAATTGTTGAGGGTTAGCTAGCCCTGGAAAAAAACTAGCTCTTCATAGAATACTTAACCTTGAACTGGTCGATGTCATTTTCCTCCAAGAAACTATGGCCCTAGCTAATGCTATCACCCTCCTGCTTGAATCATGGCTCCCTGGTTGGTCTTTTCAATCCCTTCGATTTTAATGGATGATCAAGAGGTATAGCCCTGGGTATTAACTCTTGCACCATAAAAACCTGTAACATTTGGGGTGGCATTGGACACATAGGGGCAGGCATATTCTCATTAGATCTCAGTACCAAAATTAGGCTCATCAATGTGTATGGACCTTGCCAAAACCAGGCTGAATTTGGGGATCGTTTGTTAAACATTAAGCTCCTACAGTATGACAATATAATCCTTGATTGGGAACCTAAATTTTTCTATTGAATTCTCGAAATCTTGGAGATACAATGCTTAGATTGACCCCCTATCTTCATACTTCGAGAAGATCCTGGAGAATCACAGTCTTATTGATATCCCATCAACAAAAATTCAAACTACCTAGAGGAATAACAAAACTTGACAGGATAGCCTTGCGAAAAGGCTTGATCACTCCCTCATAAAGGAGCGACCACTGAGTATGGGATTTAGATACCATCAATGGGTTGGATCTGGGGGCATATCAGACCATTTGTTGATTTACCTTAAAATAAGAGGAGGTCTGAATAAACCAAAATCCCCCTACAAATTCAACTCCTCCTGGCTAAGAGATGTAGCCTATACTTGAATCGTGACTGAATATTGGAAATCTCACCCCCTACTACTAGTGGGAACATTGTTGAAGTTTTTGCACACAACTTGAGGGAGCTGAAGGGAATATCTAAAATCAGGGCACATAAGAAGAGAGAACAGGATGACCAAACACTAAGGGAAATTAAAGGAGAGACAACTGCATCCAAAAATGAACAAGGAGGGATCTACACCTCTTGTGAGCATAAGGATAATATTACATCCCTCCTATCGAAGAGAAAGAAAATATTAAAAGACCCAGAAGAAACCTGGAGAATAAGAAGCGGAGCAATCTCGCAGCTAGAAAGAGACGATAATACAAAATTCTATCACAAATTTGTGAATGGACACAAAGCCACCAACAACATCTGGTAGCTAGTAAATGAGCAGGACAACTCTATGAACACCTATAGGGAACCCCCCAATGCCACTCTGGCTGAAGTTATTCGAATAACACAAGTTTTCCCTAGGTTTGTTGATCAAGATGTTGTCATGGACCTGAACAAGGAAGTCATAATGGGGCAACTTCAGGCAACGTTAAAATGGTTCAAGCGCGACAAGAGCCTAGGACCGGATGGTTGTTCTGTGGAATTCTACATGGATTTTTTCGATACACACAGAGAAGATCTTCTAAAAGTTGTAGAAGAATGTCATATCAATGGGAAGATGTATAAGGCTTTTAATACCACCTTCATCACCCTCATCCCCAAATCAGAAAACCCTACCTCCTATGACGACTTATGCCCCATCTCCCTGTGCAATTGCATATATAGAATCATCGCCAAAATTATAGCCAATTTCCTCTAGCCAATTCTGTCCACCCACATTTCGTCTGAGCAATTTTCTTTCCCATAAGATCAACAGATGCATGGGGCTATTGGGATTGAACAATAAGTACTTCACTCCATCCAGACAAAGAAAAATTCAAAAGCATTTGACAGAGTAAGCTGGCTCTACATTAGAATTCTCCTAATTCATCTAGGCTTCTCCTATGAGTTTATAAAACAGATTATGTGTTGTATAACTAATGTATCTTTCAGTGTCCTTGTAAATGGGGTGGCATCACCCTTCTTTCACTCCGAAATAGGACTCAGGTAGGGTTTACCTTTGTCCCCATTACTTTCTTTACTCATTATGGATGGGCTCAACAGACTCATAAAAGAGGAACATAGCAGGGCAAGGCTTGTGGATGATGTACTTGTTTTTCTCAATGGAGGCATTGGGGGCCTGACTACATTGTAGAACACATTCTCTTTATTTCAAGTGGCCTCAGGAATTGTCATAAACAACACCAAGTCCACCATAACAATCACGGGATGCTGTCTCCATGAGATACAGTATACTATGCATAGATTTCCTTTTACTCTACTTCACATGGAGGATGGTCTAAGGTATTTTGGATATAGGCTAAAGCTCCATGGCTATAAGATAGCAGATTGGAGTTGGTTAATAACTAATATGGAAAAGAGAATCAACATTTGGTACCACAAGTACCTGTCAAGGGCAAGTAGACTAGTACTTATCAAAGTTGTTCTAGAAGCCACCCCAATTTATTGGATGTCTCTGGCGTGGATACCCAAAGGTATACTCTCCATATACAAAAAAAAATTTGTAGGTTCCTATGGAAAGGTAATCAGCCATGGAGAATATATGCCTGGGTCAAATGGGGGGCACTTCCCTCCCAAAGAAATGGGAGGGTGGGGCATAAAAAGGATAGATGGCTTTTCCTTCACACTGGTGGCCAAGCTTGGATGGAAATTAATCACCCCAAATAACCTATGGACTAAGGTAGCCTCTTCAAAATACATACCCCCTTAAACTTGATGGACTAGATTTAACAGTCGTAGTGGAATAAATCAGGGATATCTATCATCTGGAAAGTTGGTCTTAGTTTGATGGCCATGATCTGAGGGGGACTCACATGGAGAATCCAGTTTGGCACGTCCGTGAGAATAGGTGTTGACCCCTGGTTCAAATATGGTAACACACACAGGCTACCTAATCAGCTTAAGCTACACCTTACAAATGCGGGTATCACCTATATCAGCCATATTGTGGATATCGAGCACACCACTTCCTTACAACAAGCATTGAAATTTGCTCGGGCATTGCACATTCCACAACTCTAGCTACAACACTAAGAGGAATACATAGCAGCCTTAACTGAATCTCATATCACAATTGTTGAAGCGGAGGACGAGCTATTTTGGTCGCCTACAAAAAACGAGAGATATTCCCCCAAAGAGGGATATCTAGTCTTAGATGATACACCAAAGACGACTAGTTTGTGAACTCTAGTGGAAAATTATGTGGCAATCAAAAATTCTCCCTAGGACCTGGTTACTCATGTGGGCAATTCTGAAAAATAAGATCCCCATAAGTGACAACTTAATCAGAAGAGCAAAACATGGACATTTCTAGTGTTGTCTGTGCAAGAACAACATCGAGGATACAAATCATCTCTTGTTTGCTTGCCCAACAGCTAAGGAGCTCTGGAACATTATTTTGACTATTCCCACTGAGTGCCATTGGCATGGTTTGACTGTAAAGGAGGTCTAGACCACATGGTGGAAATCTAATTCTCCAAAAAAAGTTAGGAACCTTCCTCTTCCCATCCACTAGAAAATTTGGATAGCCTGCAACCGATACATTTTTAAGGAAATTGCTCCATGTTGGCCCTCCATCACTGCTCGCATTCTAACAGATTACCATACCATAGCAGATGAACAGGAAAACATTAATCTTAGGCACATCATCCTTGAAATCATCAATCACTCTCAGCCATCGGCATACTTTGATGGTTTAACTTAGGAAGATGGTTGCAGGGGAGGAGACATTCTATAACTTTCTGAATCTCATCACTTCCATATCCTAATGGGCCTAGAGCGGGGCACAAACAATTTTGCTGAATTAATTACAACCAAATATCTCATACAATATGCACTAGAAAAATATTGTAGGAACCTCCAATTGTTTGGGGATTCAAAAATTGTTTGCAATTGGATAAATAAAACATCCAACTACTCTGCTTATACTCTGAGACCTGTTTTGGATGAGACTCATTGACTCATCACTCTTTTTGATACTTTTGTCTGTCATCATATATACAGGAAACACAACTCATCTATCGATTTACTATCCAAGGAAGTTGCATTCAGCCCTCTCGGTACTTGGTTGATCGAGGGGTAGATGAATGGTGCACACTATTAGTATTACCATCGACCTTTCATGGACCTTACAAACTAACTCGCTGAGATGGAGCTTGCTTATTTTTATTATGTAAATAATATTAATTTTTTTTAGGTTATTAGATACGCACAATGATAGTCATATAATACTCTCTGTGTAGAGTATTTTTTTGAACTATTGCTAAAGCACAATGTCTCCCTGCATCAAGTACACTCCACTATTTTTTATACCTCTTACTTCATATGCATTCTGCCTCATATATAACATATTCTTTTTTTCATCTACAATATGTAATTTTCCTTTACTAATGAAAATTACGATTTTTCCAAAGGGAGAAGGAAGAAGGTGGCGTTATGTCCAAAACATTGGTCGAAATCAAAATCTGTCAGCATTTAACTATATATACATAATTATTTCTTTTAAAAAAATGCCCTCACAATATACCGATATAATAAAAGTAAAATAATAATTGCATCAACATGAACTCTTCAAAAAAACTAACATCTCTCAAAATATCTTCATTGAAACCTAAACATGGGACCATCAGATTATCAAATATTTTGTTCAACAAACGAGTTAAATGAAAATGGTGAACATATGATACATTTGTGTTAGATTATATCTGAAGAAAATAAAAAAATGTATGTGAATCAACATTAACACATACATTACAAATTACATCAAAATATCCACCCTAACCATTAACACATACCGATCCCACACCCTCTTTTTCATGAACAATTAGGTCTTGCCAACCATTATGAAATTCCTTTGCATATGGTTTAAGCTCCTCAATATTCATATTATTTATGTCCTCATTTGTTTTATATACAAAATTAGCACGTGCATCATGTCGTGATAATTTTTGATTAAAACCGATATCAATTCTGGTCAATGCACTTTGTATGTTGTCTATAATGGCATCCCTTCCTTCTCACCTAATTTGAGTAGTTGCATCCATATCTTACCACAAAGTTACCAAATGAGAAGTTTGGCATACCAAAGGTGGTTGATGGTGAGGAAATTCAATATAATGTAATGTGCCCTTATGATCATATAACCGACCTTTCCCAATACCATAATATTCCAATGGAAGATCACTATAATCAGGTTTCATAACCAAAATAAATTATGCATAAAATGATTTTCAAAATAAACTGGAACCTCATCATTCCATGGAAGCTTTCCATACACTACAAGGAATCTATCATACAAATGGCTGGCTATATCAGGCTACTTGACATATTGCACCTTGAGAATCTTTGTTTTCAAACCTTCTTTGAAATTAAACATAGCTTTTGCATTTTCTTTTGTAAATGTTTTATTAACCTCGGTCCATTTATCGGGACACATCATTGTTTCCTTTTTATGCCTCATCATACCTATAAATGAATCTGTGGTTGTCCCAAGCTTCTTGTAAATATCAAGAAATGAGCTTAGAGAGTGTGTAACTATTTCTAAGTTTTCTCTACTCTCTACAAGGATCTCCAAAATCCAAATATCTTTCATCAATTTAGAATAATAAGTTCTTCACCTTTGTAATGTGCATAGTTCGTGGTTTGTCTCCTAGGGAAGCTCATCTGAAATATCATATGGATAAATGGTAGCTGGTGTTTGGCCTCCTTCTTGAACTGTTCAACTTCGCTTACGTCTACTTGGCAAATCATTTTGACCCTCTTGATCAATATATAAAATTTCATAAATATAAAAGCTTGTGAACAAATGTATTCATATATGTATGCCAGATATATATGTATATGCAAATGTACATACAATTCATTTACATGTACAAATTTGTTTTAACATAATTTTTTATATATAATTTACCAAAATGGCATTGACCACCCTTAGATTGATGACCACCTTCATGCGACAACATTGTGAGCGAAGCATCTAGAAAA